>JAPVRG010290753.1:0-13401 GCA_029783565.1 Rhagoletis cerasi
CTTTTACAAAACTATATTATTTTACTTTTTAAAACTACATATCGCCTAGCTAAGAGTGAAAAGTCGCTTAGTCCTCTTTTTCCATATCTATATCTGAGGTGACGATTTTAGAACTGGTTCGGAACTGTAGAAAAAAGGGTACATAACAAACTAATTATCATCTGTCGAATTTAGAACTAGTTCGGAACTATCCAAAAAGGGATGCAGCGGGGCACCAGTCCATCTTCTGTTTACTTTAAATATATTTGTTTGGCTGCTTTTCGTTCGAATACATTTTCGTTCTGCACTTCACAGATTCTTTTTCATAGTTAGAAAGCATAACACAAAGTGTTTTACTACCATTTTAACATTTTGCGTCTGAACGCATTCGAGCCTGGGACCTTCTGGAATGTTATAAATAATAACAAGCACCTCTGTAAACTCAGCTGCAGCCAAGGTATGTAAACACTTCTTAAAACCACTCAAAGAAATTTGATTGCAAAAAATAATTCCAGATCGCTAACATGGGAAAACCAAAAAGACAGTTAGAACTAGTTCTAAACTGTGGAAATGGTAATGCAGCGGTGGCAATTTCCATTTCCTATGACATCGCCGTGTCAAATTCACCAGTTGTTTACATGCAAAAGAGATTTATCGCGAACTAGTAGTGGTTCTAAATGTACTAGAAGCGAACCAGTTCAGAACTAGAGATTTTCCCTACAGGGAAGTAAAAAGGTCATACGTCTTGGAGACGTACGTTATGAAAGCAGGGTTAAACTAGTTTCCATTGCTTTTGTTTTTTGAGTGATAACTCGAAAGAGCAAGAGCGAATTTTGACCCTGTAGCGAAAATCTCTAGTTCTGAAGTGGTTCGCTTCTAGTACATTTAGAAACACTACTAGTTCGCGATAAATCTCTTTTGCATGCAAACAACTAGTGAATTTAACACGGCGATGTCATAGGAAATGGAAATTGCCCCCGCTGCATTATCTTTTCCACAGTTTAGATCTAGTTCGCTTTGAACCTCTTTTTCTACACTACGAAAAAATTAACATGATTTTTTCTAACAGAGTCTTTTCGGTTTTCCCAAGTTATCGATCTGAAATTATTTTTAAGGGAATGTTTTCAATTTGAAATCAAATTTGTTTGAGTGATTTTAAGAAATGTTTACATACCTTGGTTGCAGCTGAGTTTACAGAGGTTCTTGTTATTATTTATAACATTCCAGAAGGTCCCAGGGAAAACCCGAACTGGTGAACCAAATTTGTAGTTCAGTACTAGATATTTATCACCAACAGCGAACCAGTCCGATAGTTGCTAGATCCGCACCAGTACAAAAGTGGCGAAATGTGGTACTTTTAGAAAGCTATACATATCGCCTAGCTAAGAGTGAAAAGTCGCTAAGTCCGATTTTTCCATATCTATACCTGAGGTGACGATCTTAGAACTGGTTCGGAACTGTAGAAAAAGGGTACAGAACGAAATAAATATTATCTGTCGAATTTAGAACTGGTTCGGAATTATCCAAAAAGGGATGCAGCGGGGCACCAGTCCATCTTCTGTTTAGGTTAGGTTAGAGTGGCTGCCCCGCACAAAGCGCGCAGCACACGTAGACTGAAAAAGCCCGTTGTGATACCACTGGCCGAAGCCATTCGTTTCCTTCCCTCCCTTAGTAATTGAACCACCGAGTGCGTTTTATATAGCACAAAACGTCGAGGACGCTCGCCGAGTTCAGGTCGGCTAAACAATCCATAAAGTACTTGTTGAAGAGTTGGTGGCGCGTGTTGGCCAGGGCGGGACAATGGCAGAGACAGTGTACGATGGTATCCTCCTCCTCCTCGTCCCTGCAACTGCAACAAAAATCATTGGTGGGTATCCTAGCCTTTTACCATGTGTGCCCAGCAGGCAGTGCCCGGTGATTACCCCAACTACTAATCTGAATAGATAGATAGAATAGATAGCAATAGGCCGTCTTGGAGGGGCCACCGATCCGCTTCCATTATGGCGTTTAGCTCTGCTTGAAAGACGCTACAATGGCCCGGTAAGCGAAAACTGAGGTTTAGCGCGAGTTCGTCAGAATAAATCCCGCTACCCACTCTTTCGTTAAGCTTGGAAGCATCTGTATATATGGCCGTAGACGCTAGATCCAAGTCTGTAGGCCCTTACCATTCGTTCCTCTCTGGGATTCTTGTGGAGAATATGTTGTTTAAAGAGAGTAGAGGAGTGGTATAATCTAACTGTCGCAGATTATCCTGTAGAGTTTCAAGTACTTATGCGCGTCCGAATCTGAGGTCTCTCCATGGTTGGATCGTATTTAACCTGGCCGCACTGCAGCCGGACCGAAATTTGCCACAGGTGGAAGATTTAGTATTATTTCCAGAGATTTGGTGGGTGTAGTGGGCAGTGCTCCTGTGACAAGCATGGCAGCCGTCCTCTGCACTCGTTCCACCTTGGCTTTGGACAAGGTGTTGTTTAGCGCAGGCCACCATACCGTGGCCCCGTAGAAAAGGATGGGTCTTGCCACTGCTGTGTACATCCAATGTACTGTATGTGGTTTTATTCCCCATTTTTTGTCTATAGCCATCTTACAGGCATACAGGGCGGTGTTGGCCTTCCTGGAGCGGTCTTCAATGTTCCGTTTTCAGTCCATTTTCTTATCTAGAATAACTCTAAGGTATTTGACCTCGGTTGAGAGAGTAAGTGCTACTCCATTTAAGGTGGGAGGTTTAAACAAAGGAGTTTTGTACTTCCTTGTGAAAAGTACCATTTCTGTCTTGGTAGGATTGACACTAAGTCCACATTCCTTGAACCACGTGTTTACCAGACCGAGTGCGTTTTGCAATAACTCACTCAGGACCTGAAGATGTTTGCCTGTTGCCACGATTGCTATGTCATCAGCGTTGGCTATGACTTGACAACCGGTGCCTTTTAGGCTTAGGAGTAAGGTGTTCACTGTTAGATTCCAGAGAATAGGGGAGAGAACACCCCCTTGGAGAGTGCCTCTGGTTACATATTTTGCAATAGAACCATCCCCCAGTTCTGATAGAATAGTTCTCTTTTCGAGAAGGATCCCAACGAAATTCACCAGATTCCGCTGCACCCAAACCATGAGAAGGGAGTTAACAAAAGACTTCGGGTAGACATTGTTGAAAGCGCCCTCGATATCGAGAATAACTCCGAGCGTGTATTCCTTTATGGCCAATCCTTTTTCAATAGTTGAAACGATTTCGTGAAGTCTCCACAGATTTTCTATTGGAATATGCATGCTGATTCGAAAAAAAGTTGTCGGTTTTTATATTCCGTCGAATATATTCGTCGATGAGCCCCTCTAGAGTTTTAAGAAATAATGAAGTGAGGCTTATAGGCCCGAAATCCCTTGGATTCACATGGGCAGCCCTGCCTCCTTTTGGTATGAATACAACCTTCGCCTTTGTCCACTCGTATGATATGTAAGTTCGCTTTGCTTGATTGAAGAGCCTCCAGCTGTTTCTCCTCAGTACTGAAATCTCAGGATTCCACCACTGAGGTTCCTTTTTGCCCTTCGGGAGGGTGCTTGGGCAGGAGGATTTGAAAGCAGCATTACAGGCATTTGTCACAAAGTTTACTGCTTCATCAATTTTTAACGATGAGTCCAGCTCACCGAAAGAAACATTCTTCGTATCAAAGAGACTCGCTAAATCAAGTCTTAACGATAAACAAGACTTATCGTGAGAAGCGTATCTGCGTAAAGAGGCCGACAACGTATTTTTATACTTTGTCCAGTCGGTTCGCGTCTTGTTCCTGTATGCTGTTAGAGGAGCAGGATCAAAATTGAGTTTAAAACTAATGTAGAGGTAGTCAGAAAAAGAGTGTTATTTAGACACCTTTCCAATCCCTTATCCGGTCAGACAAACCGCTCGTCACAAGGGTGATGTCCAGCATTTCCCCTCTAACAGAGGTCACAAAGGTGGGACCGTTCCCACGGTTACATACATTAAGATTATATAAAAGAATAAAGTCAAGTGAACACCCACCTCGGGAGTTGGTGCCGCTTGAGCCACAGATCGTATTGTGCGCATTTGAGTCGGTCCCTATTATGACCGGAAGTTTTTTACAATTTGCCCCTTTTACAGCTTCCTGCAGTCTATAGGGTGGAAAAACATGGCTGTCGTGGGCCATGTAAGATGTTGCCAGCCAGATCACGCTCTCCTTCAATCGGGCGCTGACGCAGACAGTGTCTTCGTCACTGTATTGGGAGAGTAAAAAATAAGAATATACTTTTTTAATTAGAATGGAAGCTCTGATCCTACCTGCTACTGAAGCTGTTACCACCTGGTAGGCATGAGAGTTCAGTCCGCAAACCTTGTTCCTAACGATCCAAGGCCCTTGGACTATAATTAAGTCCTCAGCTTTATCGCTGAGGCGAAGAAGCAGGGCAGCCGAGGCTGCCTTGGAATAGTGCAGATTAATTTGTAGGATCTGCACCATCCTCAGAGTCGGTGATGTCCATTGCTTCTAGCTCCTCTCGTTCGGCGGCGGCAATGACTGTAACGTCATTGTCCTCCTCCTCCGGTTCGGATACTAGAAGCTGGTCCTCGTCCAGCATTGCCCATCGGCTGTAGACTGACCCTACGTAGGCAGATTCTGAGCCCGTGTCGCTCTCAGTATCAGACGCGGTATCGGGTACACCCGTTGGTAGGTCCCCAGGTCCACTCGTGGTGTTTCCAGTGGACCCCGCGCTGTCTGCCAGCGATGACGACTCGGAGGCACCAGGTCCGCTCGAGGCGTTGCCTGTTTTGTTGGCCTCTTCGTCGGTGGAATTAACCGATGGAGCGGGTCCGCTCGAGGCGTTGCTCGTCTCCTCCAATTGCTGGTCCGTTTTCTGGTGGATTTTTACCGTGATAGAGTAAAAGCCGTAGCTTATTACCCCACCACAACCCCCGAGAACTGGGACGGAAGCATCGTTCATGACCAGGCCAACAAAACGCTGCTTCGCCTTGATCTCGCCAGCTCGGACTATCCTCCAATCATCGGTGGGCAGTCCTTCTTTGCCCATTCGGATAAATTCCAGGATCTCCTCCGGCTTTGACGGCTCAGCCGGGACCCAGGCCCAGGCTCGCGGGCTTTTAGGGATTTAATCCCTATGCACGGCACCTAAGTCTGCCCCTGGCCACAGCTGTCCAACCGTGGAGAGCGCTTCTTTGTAAAGCTGGGCCGCGCGCTCATTCGCACACGCTACCAGCATCACCCGCCCCTGATGCCACCCAGCATCACGGACGACTGGTGCAGGGCCGGGATACTTGTGGAGTATACCTTTGTAGACCCTGCATAGACCCAACAGGATGGACTTTTAATTGTCCGTGCTAATGTGGCCGTCCGGATAACCCTTGTCCAACACCGCCAGCGTAAGGTGCTCTTTGGCAGCCTCGCTGAATGGCTTCGTGATGTACACGGCCATGGACGGACGGTTAGAGGGAGAGGAAACCATATGCCTTTTGGACCCACTCGAGGTGTCGTCCTGAGGTCGTTGTCTCTTAGAAGCTAGGTCCTTCCTTGGGTTAGCCTTAGTGGGTGGTTTGACCTTCCCGCCTTTCCCGGAGAATCGCTTGTCGCTGGCGGCGAAGACTCCCATGGCCCACTTGAGGGAGGCTTTTTGCTCCTCCGTCAGTTGGTCATATGGAATGACTCCCAGTCTTTTGATTACCTTAGGGGCTGCCCTTCGGTCGCGCTGTGCCCTGACGGAGGGAAAAATAACTTTTTTATTTGGAAGACTTGGGCTCGGCTACTACCCCTTGCGAGTTGGTTGTGCCCAGAATGGGCATAGAGAAAGGGGCCGTCCGCAGATTCCCCACCGGCTTCGACTTTCCCTCGCGGGGCATAATTCTGCCCCTATCACTGGAAGGTTGTTTTCCCTCTGGGGGCTTAGCATTCCCTCCAGTTTCTGCGGAGGACCGAAACTTCTTGGGCCGTTCGGGCCCTATCAGCGGCGCCGTCGATGCGGTGCCCGAGACGGTGGTATTGTTGGACTTATCTTCGCCGTGTCCAGCGGCTGCTGGGAGTCGATAACGATGTTTATCCTGCAGTTAGTGTTAACCAGCCATTGAAACACCGGCCCTAAATGGCGCAAATTATAGCCGAAGTCGAAAGCTCGGTTTTCGGTTTTTGAAAAAAAAAGATCGATTAAAACCGACTCTGTTAAATAGATCTAGAAAACCGAAATTCCCAAATAAAACACCGGTTTTTTCCAAACACCCATTTTTTTTCGCCATTCCTAGTATCACTGTGTATGGTCAAAAGTCAAAAAAATACATAAAATTTTTTCGATGTGATGCATAGAAATATTGCATCGATGCATATCGATGTGTCGTATATAAAAATTTATATTTTCGATGCATCGAATGAATTAAAAATAAACAAGAAAATGGAACAATCGGAACTTCGATAAATGTTTAAGTATTTAAAAAGTATTAATTTATTTAAAAAGTTACAAACCCAAGTTATATAAATAAATTCATGTGCCGTATATAGAAATCGATATTTTCGATGCATTGAATGAATTAAAAATAGACAAGAAAATTGAACAATCGGAACTTCGATAAATGTTTAAGTATTAACTAGGGACACACCCAAAATGTGGCTCGATAGAACTCATCAGGCTGATTGCAACCACACCAAAATTATTTGGCCCAAATATAGATATAAGAGGTTAAATTTAAATTTTTCGATATTTTAAAATATTAATGTCTTATGAACTACACAACAAAAAAATTACCTTTTCTGAATAAATTTGCTTAATTTACGCTATAGGAATTTATATTAATTAGAAAATACAAGGTAGAATGGTTTTTTAAAAGGCAACATTTAACGAAAGTAGTGGTAAAAATCGAAATTCTATATATATATTTCGAAATGGGTTTTATCTAAAATTTGTGTTAGAAAAGGTATTTTAATTATCTTTGAATTGTCATTATTACTTTTCTAATCGGCCAAGTAGTTTCGGAAATATTGTATATACTTCTTTGTTTTTTTACTAGCGCCAAATAATTTGGTTTGGTTGAAATCAGCGTAAAAAGTTCTATGGGTTTGCACTTTTTGTTTTTTTATGGCTAAACGGTTGGTATTCTCTAAGCCGTAAACGCAAATATATAAACTAAGAAACATTAATACAATAAATTATATTTAATCAATACAATAATACAGCGGTCAAATTGAAATATATCGATGTATATCGAAGGTCCAAAGCATTGGTTTTATTCGATGCATAGCAAACATCGATGTTTCCGATGCGTCGATATTTTTTGCTTATACTAAAGTCAACCCAAAAAATATTGAAAATTCGAATTAAATCGAATTTGCACCACCCAATTTCGAATCGAATAATCGAACGGTTGGGAAATGTTCGAAATTCGGAAAAAATCGAATTTCAACCCCCACTACCCATCCCTAGCCCCGCCTGCTTGCACCGCTTCGGCATAGGAAAAGGGCAGAGGAGCAAGCCTGCCCTGCCACAGCGTTGTAAGCAGCGATGCCTATTGCCCGGTCGGCACCCGATTAGTGGATATGTCTAGGAGGATTTTCGCCAACCCCACCTTTTGTTTACTTTAAATATATTTGTTTGGCGGTTTTTCGTTTGAACACATTTTTAGTTCTGCACTTAACAGATTCTTTTTCATAGTTAGGAAACATAAAACAAAGTGTTTTACTATCATTTTAACATGTTGCGTCTGACCGCATTCGACAAGGGACCTTCTGGAATGTAATAAATAATAACAAGCACATTTGTACACTCAGCAGCAGCCACGGTATGTAAACATTTCTTAAAATCACTCAAACAAATTTGATTTCAAATTGAAAACACATTCCCTTAAAAATTGTTTCAGATCGCTAAGATGGGAAAACCAAAAAGATTCTGTTAGAAAAAACCATGCTAATTTTTTCGGAGTGTAGAAAAATAGGTTCAAAGCGAACTAGATCTAAACTGTGAAAAAGATAATGCAGCTGGGGCAATTTCCATTTCTTATGACATCGCCGTGTTGAATTCACCAGTTGTTTGCATGCAAAAGAGATTTATTGCGAACTAGTAGTGGTTCTAAATGTACTAGAAGCGAACCAATTCGGAACTAGATATTTTCCCTACAGGGTACGCATGGTTCCATAGTGGTGTGGCCGGCAAAGCGACGACCCTTCGCTTGAATTATATGTGCTGACATATCTACACACTTTGTATCTTTATGTATACGTTGCTTTCGATTTTAAGGACGAAAAAACTAGGATTTTGTGTTTGTCAATTCCATTTTCTAGCCTATTGGTTCATTTACGGGGGTGCCCCGAAAGATAGTAAAAAAAAAATTCCATATGGGTAATTCCGTGTCACATCGACCAATGGTTAGTCTCCACCCCTTGGATTTGGATGAAATTTGGTCAGAAGTTTTCTTTCAACCTATAATCAAGTTCCACCAACAGAAAAAAAATTAAAAAACATTTTGCAAAAGTTATGCGAAATTCAAAATTTCACTATTTTTCCAGTTCTTCAAGTTAATTTTTTTTATATATCTCAAAAACTATTATAGCTACAAAAAACATCTTGGACTCGTTTTAAAGAGGTTACTTGGGGCTACAAAAATATATATATCAAAAAGAAAAATTTTGAAAAATCAAAAAATTGCAAAATTTATAAATTTTCAAAATTGAATAAATCAAAAACTATTATTTTTTTTGGCTTAATTTTTTTGCATGATACCTCTGAATGTTCATAAAAGATCCTACAATTTTCACGGATGTGTTTTTTGCATTTTGTAAGATATTGATTTTTGAGTTTTGGTAAAAAGAAAAAAAAAAAATTTCGCAATCTATTAATAAAATATCAAATTAATTCTCAATTTTACTATTTTGTGCAATAAGTATTAAGTGTAAGGCGAGTAAAGGACAACAAAGTAATTACATTAGTATAGTTGCTTTTTTGTTATGCGGAATTTCATATAATTTCTCAATATACATATATCTGTGGTCACAAGCAATATCCGCCTAAGTCAGTAGGCCGGCTTTAGTATACTGATCCATTTACGATTTTTCCTTGCACAAGTCACATTTGTCGTTTAAATGGTATTGGCAAATGAATCTGAAAATAATAATTTTAGTGCCACAAACTCTCTACCAATATTCTCCCCGTGGCCCGTTAAAAGTTCTTATAGTTTATATAAAAAAAAGCAAATGGTGAATTATAGTAAAGACGGCCTTCCGACTTAGGCGGTTATTGCTTGTGACCACAGATAATTAGGGTATTAAGAAGATGTCGTAAGCGTCGTAAAGTCTTAAAGTCGTAAAATTTTTCAATGTAAAATAACGGTTAAAATGCTTTTAGAGGATTTGTAACTACGCTATAATGCTTATAAACTGATAGAAAATATATAATTAGCTCTCATTATACGCAAAAAATCCCCTAAAACCATTTTAACCGTTATTTTACATTGAAAACTTTTACAACTTTAAGACTTTACGACACTTACGACATCTTGTGAATCCCCTAATTATGTTAGGTAAGTCGTTTCCCCCTCCTTTTCCTAACTCATTACTTAATTTTCTTAAAACTTCTAAAACTTAAGCAAAAACTTTTCTTTTCAAGAATTAAATAAAGTATTTACTGGTTTTGAACGACGCAGAAGCTATAAAGAATGAACCGGTGCAGCGAACAAAATAAACGGTTATGTAAATGATTGCTATGTTTTTTCGATTATTGAAATTTCTGTGAGCACAAATGCACATACATGGCAGACTGCACTACATCTTATTCATTTGTTTTCCAAATTAATATTAAAAGATACATGTAAGTATTATTGCTCAAAATAGTAAAATTGAGAATTAATTTGATATTTTATTAATAGATTGTGAAATTTTTTTTTCTTTTTACCAAAACTTAAAAATCAATATCTTACAAAAAACAACAAACACATCCGTGAAAATTTTAGGATCTTTTAAGAACATGCAGAGGTATCATGCAAAAAAAATTGAGCCAAAAAATATTAGTTTTTGATTTATTCAATTTTGAAAATTTTTCAAAATTTTTCTTTTTAATATATATGTTTTTGTAGCCCCAAGTATCCCCTTTAAAACGAGTCCAAGATGTTTTTTGTAGCTATAATACTTTTTGAGATATTTAAAAAATTAACTTGAAGAACTGCAAATTTTTTTTTTTTTTAATTTTTTTCTGTTGGTGGAACTTCATTATAGGTTGAAAGAAAACTTCTGACCAAATTTCATCCAAATCGAAGGGGTCGAGTCTAACCATTGGTCGATTGAAAACGGAATTACCTATATACATACCTTGTAAGAAATTTTCATCCGATTTTAAATACCAAACATGATTTGAAAAGAGGATTTATAGTCCTTTAAAACGATGTACACCAATCTATTGTTACACTTAGATTGTTGGGAGTTTTAATCAGGTAAGATTTAAAAAGCCTCTATTCCTCTTCATTTTTAAAATTTGACCATCGCTAATTTCGAAAATTTCTCTGAAAGTTCTGATATATTAGTATTTATCTAAAATTACATTTATTTTAAAAATACGGCCTTGAATTTAAATGGAATTTCAGATCTTTACGCAGTGCGGCTAAGGAATTCATAAATGGTTTTTCAAAATTTGTGTATGATATGGCTCTTCAGAAAAAATTGGTTTTTCATAAAATTTTGGGAAAATGGGCGTGGCTCCGCCCATTTATATCATATATGTGTATCTCAAAAACTATTTCACTGATCTCGACCAAATTTGGTATGCTCATTGTTCTTGGCATCCTTAAGCACCATATTTAAAATTTTGTAAATTGTCGTTACGTGGCTGGAGTAAGAGATCTGAAGGTCCAGTACATACACACATGTAAATTCAAGGGCGTATCTCTACTTAACCTTTATGTGTTTACGATGTACACCCGTGGTATCCGGGCCAGAGTTCAACCGCAAGTACTTGGCTTATGAATATACTTGCATGCTTGTGAATCACCCCATTGTTCACTCCCACTTGCGTTCACTAAAAAATATTATCTTCTCACAATCGCTTGGCTTGCTTGTGTAGTAGGGAGCATGAGTATATTCAACAATCACTGATCGCTTCCACTTGGCTTGGCTTGCTCATCTTTATGCAAGTGTTTGAGAGATTCATGGCATACCGCGGTAGAGTTAAGTGACTTATAGTTTGTTCATGAACACATACTTAAGGGTTGCGAAAACGTATACTTCGTTTTATTTCTGGTTGTTAGCCAACTTGTTATCGTTTGCTGCTCTTTATATATGGAAATTGATGATGTAGGGAAATGTTTACAGTCTTATTTATGTATAACAAAATAACCTTCATAGATTTAAATAATTCTGTAAAGTGACATTTTCATAAAATGATTGGATTAACAAGCTTTTTAATTTTTATGAGTAACGCCGTTAATTTAATATTTCTGGTCTCTAATTTTGTATAAAACTATTTGTGGTCATTAAACAACAAATTTTCAGTAGAGTAAATAATTTTTCATTACGTTGTAAATTTCCATTCAATAAAGAACTGTTCATGTTTTTGTACATTTGTATGTATAAATTCTACCGCGAATAACCTTTGAAATAATCTCAAGGTTGAATAAACATACTTTATCTTTGCAAAAGCATTTCTTACGCTACTTTTTCAACTCATTATGAATTCAGCAAGATTGAAGCAAAGAACGGCGGATGCGCATTTTTTATCATTGCATTAGCTCATAAAAAGAAGTAATTATAAATTAGATCTAAGCATTTGCTAAGAAGTTTGAGGGTTGTCTATCCGGATATGTATAAACATCTATGCATTAGTGGACGTTTTTTCCCAAACTAAAAAAAAACTCCTTAGAAATGTAAAACGAACGGCGAATCACCCCGTTTACACGGCACATTCTTGATTAGATTCAAGAGTTTGTTGTTTTTATTTTTTATTGTTTGCTGGGTTGGAGCTACTTCGGCCGTTGAAATAAAAAGCGAAAAGAAGTTTTCCTTTTCCCTCCTACGCGTTTCAGCGCTTCTCGCGCCTTCTTCAGGTAGTCTGTATTTGAATAATAAATAAGCAATAAACATGAATAACATAAATATACATACATATGTGTTTCAATTGACATTACAAATTATAATTACATTGAACAGTAAAAATTATGTACATATACTCACAATTAACATGTATTAAATCACACCTTACAATTATTTTTCTTTAGCACAACGTTACTCAATCACAGTTTTTACATTTTGTTTCATTTGTTTCGTTTTCTTAATATTTATATCTGCCTTTGATTACCGCTGCGTAGGCGTTGTTCGTGTTGTCCACGTCCTCCTTAAAGTTCATTACGTTATCCAGCTGTTGTTGTATGCGAAGGCTTTCTAGTGTCATTCTCCTCCTTTCTCCTTTTTCAATGTCTAAAATCGTCGTGTTCTCGAAGTCAGCTGTGTGTTGGTTTTTTGTAAAGTGTTGAGCCAGCGCTGCTGTCATCTTCTTGTTTCTCGCATCCGTTTTGTGTTCGTTTATTCGTATACCCAGTGCTCTTTTCGTTGTGCCTACGTAGCATTTGTTGCAGTTTTCGTATTTATTGCCATTGCATTTAATTTCATAAACTACATTATGTTGCTGCTCCTTCTCAATCTTGTCTTTTGTTTTTGTGAATATTTTGTTGAGCGTATTATGTGGTTTGTGAGCATATATTATTTTTTCATTTTTTATTATTTTCCGTAGCGTTTGGCTATTTATTAGTCCTGGTATGTATTTTATTCCGATGTATTTTTTGTTTATGCTTTCTGTGTGTGCTTTGATGTTTCGATGTTGATTTTTTATTTTTTTTCTTCATTTCCTCCCTTTCTTTGCTTTGGGGGTTTCTATTCTCTTTTGCTCTGACAGCTGAATTCGATAAATTTCTGATAAAAATTAGAGAAGACAACGATTTGTTCGTTATTGGCAAGGTGATTGGATCTGAATCACCTACCAGTGAAGTGATTAGCTCTCAAAATTTTGTATGGGCGAATCACGTGTTTCGGTTCGTGATTGGGGCGCCAATTACGAATGGGAGAACGCATCAAGAATAGGAGAGCGAATCACTTGTCGTGGAAACATACTTTAAGAATTCTTAACAAACCATTTGTTGTGGTATTTCAAGGTTGCCTATGTGTATAAGCATAAATGTAACCGACATGCTTTTTAACACATGCCCTACAAGACCCCTGCAGGAAATGGGACTAGCTTGCAGCTAACTATTATCTAACAAGCAGTCGACTAGTGGTAACTATTTATTACCTATTTCCTTTTGGCCGTAACTAACTACTTTCGAAGGGCGATGCCCGCAAAGTAGTGAGAACTGGTTTCCTCTGCATTAGCTGTCAACTAACTTGTAGCTAACTACTTTTGGACATAAACTATCAATTCAAAAAGGAGTTTTTAAATTTTGTATATTTT
>JAPVRG010290768.1:1842-11855 GCA_029783565.1 Rhagoletis cerasi
TTTTTGCCTTGCTAGAGTGCGACATTTTAAGAAACGAACACAAAATTTTCTCACCTGTTTGCCTTTATTTTACAATCGAACGCGGAAAGTGAAAAAGGCAATAAAAAGGCGACATTTTTTGTTAGAAACGAAATCACCATTACTTGCATACATAACGTAAACTGCGTTTCTTTTTAACAGTACTGGTTGGAAAGACTACCTTTGCAGACATTTAAGGCACTTACAATTACATTCCAACTAAAATAACTCATTGCGTTTTTTATTAGACTCTACTGCTACATATATATATATATATATATATATATATGCGGCAGCTTTGTCTCCTTTTTCGCATTCTCGCATTCCCAAATTGCTTGTGTGGAGCCAAGCATGAAAGAGTGATTGTCAACGTCATTGCGTCTGACAGGAAATTTCTGTAAATGGCACACATTTTTGCGATGGCTTCGATCGATTGCAATTTGTCAATAAGGTTGAAAAAATGGAATCTAATATATAGTAGGACGTAACAAACTTGTCTGCGATACATTTGTACATTATGTAGAAATTGGCACCAAAAAAAACTGCTATTTTCTGAAGCTAAACAAAAACTTTAGTCTATTTTTTCTTGACTAATTAAATGACTCGATTTAGGCTCGAGAGCTGGGCAGCGTTTTTATTAACTCTTAAATGTTGCTAAAGCTAGAATTATTTTTTTTAGAAAGTATTGTTAAATCATTTAAAAAAAAATTAGCTTAACTTTTTTGCACCAAAATTTTTATCATCTGCCCCTCAGCTGATTTTCGTTTTCAAATCGTGATAAAAATATATATGTTTCCACCACTATAAACTTTCTTAAAATTATATTATAGAGCCCGTACTGAATACGCATTTTATAATGAAAAGCAGAGAGTTTTAGTGAACTATTGACTTTTTATTGGGACCAAAGAATATCGATTATCGTCATTCATAAAAAGAAAAATTAACAAACATCCCTAAAGATCCCGGAAAAGCCTGAAAAGTGCTGAAAAAATTCCTAAAAGTCCCGAAGAAAATCTCGAAAGCTCTTTAAAAATCCCCAAAGGTCGCGAAAAAATCAAAAAAGAATAGAGAAACCTATTCGCTGAGCGCCGCCGCTTCGTCTGAGCCCTCAAGGGTTTGATGTTGCCATTTGTCGAGTTGTCCCATCTTTCGTGCCATTTACGCAAGCTTCTTTGTCTTGCTGAAGCTCGTTGAGTTGTACTACCTTGGTTCGTGGTGTCTGATAGGTGAATGGTTTCGTTGACAAAGAAGTTAATGGCGATAACGGCGAAGATTAGCATTGCAGCTTGTTCCGATACAGTTTAAATTCGCTGAATACTCGGAGGTTAGAAGTACGATATATTATGATCTTATACCCCGCAATCAGGACGCATGTATAATAGCTTGAGACCAAGTCCAACAGCTTAGGTGCTTGGGTCCTCTAAAAATGACCATGATTCCGGATAGCGCAGTGACAGTAGTCGAAGTCTTCTTTTTAATACTTCAGGATAGTTGTTGATACGAACTCGTATAGAAATTTCTGAACGATTTTTTAAAAGAAATCTAAAAAATTCTGAAAGAAATCCGAAAAAGTTCCTCATATCTCAGCGATTTTCTTCCGAAAGGTCGCAAGCAAATCGAAGTGTGCACCGTAAATTTCATCTCAGAAAATTCGGCAATAAATCGGAAAGAAATATTGATTTCTTTACAAATTCTTTGACATTTCTCTACTACATATTCAGAAAACTTTTAAAGCATGGTTTGCAGGGTATTTATGGAAATGGAGTGGATGAAGTAGTCTCATACATGATATAAGAAAGAAGGTAGTTTCATTGTCACTTTTCAGGCGCCATATTAACAACCTGGCACTTAAGCAGATTGTGACATTTCATGCTACCATAACCAATCCCCAAAAATCATTTTTTTTTGTCAAAACAAATTTTTTTTAATAAAACGAAAATACCAATTTGTTGTGAGCAGTCAATTAAATTTAAATGCATATTTTTAATATTGGCAAAACAACTACCCAACGTCATCCGTAAAATTAATTACCGGTAAATATGTTGACCCCCACCGACCTGCTAGTGTCTTTGGCTCACTAAAATAATTATTTAAATTTGGTTTAATATTTTCAGTTTAGGAAAGAATGGTTAGATATGTAGATCCTGTTGGATATGCTGGTTTGGCTTTCGTTGGATAAATCAACATCCATACATAAGCGGTGCCGTTGGAAGTTCACTGGCTAACAGACTGGATATTCATTGTCTACACAGTCAAAGATGTGCATGGGTGCACCCAACAACTAAAGCTTGCTTCCAATTTTGTGGGTAAAAGTTTTACAATCTTATTGTGCCTTATATTCTATCGTTTTCCCTTTGCAGGAGGACAGTGCTGTTTCATTCTCTTGTATCGAGACATCGTTTTCGTTTTCTTCAGCTTTTGCTGTAGGTTCATTTGCTTCCCTAGATTTTACAAACTCAGACTTGGGCTCAAAGAGCGGTTCAGCTGGTAATTTTATGTGTGATATAGTGCTGTGTTTGCAAAATCTCCTTACTTTTGACGTGGGTATAAGTTTGATGGCTTCGTTTGTTAACCCTCAAGTGCATAGAAAAGATTTTTTAAAATAAAATTGATTTGTGAACTAAATTACTTAATAAAACTTAAATGCACTGTAATCTGTAGAACAAGGAAACAATGAAAACTGTTAAATATTTTTTTTAATCCTGCATACTTCAGACTACTTAAAAAATGTTTCAACTAAATATTCCAACTAAACATAGTCTTAATTAGTTAACAAAAACCTCCTTCCCAAAATATTTTTTACACTTGTTTTCAAGCAAAATAATTTTTATTTTTTTTTTCATTTATACAATAAATAAAATAAATAAGACGGTGGAATGGACTTGTTCTTTAAATTGGTGCTAATAAGTATTTTGAATTTATAATTTATCAGCATTTAAGTAGATAAAGGCCGCCTGTAGATGGCCAATGTACTACCGCAAAAATTTAAATTAAAAAAAAAATTAAGAGAATTACAACCTAGATTAATGTTTCTTTGTTTTTGTTTAAAACAAATTGAGTTAGTAAAATAGGTCCTTATTTATTAACATTTAAAGCTTTTTAATAAATAAATTAATCAAAACTGAATTTTATTTTGTTTCCTTATCTCTGCGTATCGATATTCTTCAAATAATATTTTAAGCACTTGAGAAAGCTTTCAAATTTGTTTATTGATCACGTCAACTTGTAATTTTTTGTATGCGAATTTCACTCTTGTAATAAATCCCAAATATTAAAAAAAAATCTCCCTATTCAAAAAATTTCAATGTGGCAAAGCTATGCTTAATGTTTACATCTGGGCAAATGTCAATAATCTGCTTTATAATCAAAAAATAGTAGTAATGAAACTACCTTCTTTTTTGTATCATAGTTAAAACTTATTTAAATAACTTTATTTGCCTTAAAATCGGCTATAATAAGCAAATACTTTCGAAGTTTTTATTAAGAAGGGCCACAAACAATTTTATTCATATGAATTTTATATATATAGATACTTTCCTCTACCTCTAACTCAACATAAAATGGCTGAATAATATCACATATAGAATCAACATAAGAGTCGGTGTCAGTTGAGAATCTGATGTATTTAAGTTTTCTGAATGCGTTTCAACATTTGGAGCTTTCAAAAGTTTACGACTTGTTTAGGTAACTTTTTTTGTATTTTTATTTTGTTGTTGTCTTTTGTTTAAAGATAGGCTTGAAAGGAATGGATCAGAGGAAACCATTGCTCTCTGAAAGACGTCGGCCATGTTATTAGTTCTACTATTTTGTCTAGAATGAGATCGCCTGTCAGGTTTATAATATTTATTGCGGGATTCTGAAGCACTTTCGCCAAGACAACCTACGGATACTACGGAGGCTGCGATGATTTGAACTCCGTGAATTTTAATTTTATGTAGAGTCGGTGACAGACATCGGGTACCATGGGTACTTTTCCATACACAATAAGTAAGAATTTTCGGAGTACTGCTTAAACGTTAGGGCGCTAGTCTCATATTCACAAGAAATGGCGATCAAAATTATGTGAAAACTATACTGTAAGTCGGCGTCAAACCTCAGTATTGAAGAAAATAACGTAACATCTTATTATTTAATGCTTTCATGTTGATATATTGTCTTTTAGTAACTGAACTATCGAGCAAGAATACAATATATTCTTTAAGCTACATCACGTACAAGTAGCGAAGTACATAGTCCGATAGCCGACTGCTCAAAATTATGTTGCATGTTGTCCTGAAATGAAATAACCAAAATTCAATAGCTGGTATCTAGGGCAACTTCACATCACCGACTTGCCAGGTCCTAGCCCGGCAGGATCATAGTTTTGGATTGATTAAAAGTCATAACATCGACGAAAAAATATGTTTCATCGTGTCCTGGAACACAACTTTCATATTTCGAAAGATTTGAAAGTACTGATTCCAAAAGTAAGAACTTGCCATCTCTTATCCTGGCAGAAGTCCTTACTTTTGGAATCAGTACGTTCAAATCTTTCGAAGTTTTAAAGTTGTATTCCAGGACACGATGGAACATATTTTTGAATCAAAAACTATGATACTGTCAGGTTAGGACCTGGCAAGTCCTACTACGAGTAATAGTGCTCATTCGAAAGATCGCTAGCCAATTTTCGTTTCAACCGAGGCCCAGCGTCTCTATAGGTTAAATGGGGTCGCCCTACTTTATTAGGCGTCGGCTTTTTTGTGTTATTATGGTCAACAATGATGACTATATTTCCAGATAACCACTGTGAGTGCCTTACTTTCAGTCGATCCCATTGTCGGTTGCATTTTGGTAAATTTCGTGCTATGAAAGCGAAAAGAGGTTTTCAATTTTGGTAAATATATACTCTTATCGCGTTTTTTTTTATTATTTCAACACCAAATAGCTAGCAGCTCTGCATGTGGAAATTCGAGCTTCACTAAAAATTTAAAATTTTGAAAAAAATTAGCAAAAATTGGCAAAAACTGTTATTAGACCAATAAAATCTAATTATTAGTAAGCTTTTTTTTATTATCAGCTCGCCTCATAGCTCCACGGAACACTAATATATTGTTGAGTACTCTTTTTTAAGTATCACTACAAACACATTAAATAAAAGCAACTAAATACGCACACACGGCATACACATGAATTCACTGCATTAAAAATACCTTGACCTGCATTATCCATATCTGATCTTTTTTTTATAATAACACAACCGTTCACAAGATTTAAAAATTTACTAATAATTTTGCACAAGTTTTGACAAAATAATAGCAGATCAGACACATGAATTCGAAAGCGCACTGAAAGCACAGTGTTGCAACATCAAATCTGTTATTTGTGAATTTTCTTAGTTACTTAGCATGTGTACAATAAAATCGTCTGATATCAATAATATATTGCTAAACAAAATTTGAATTTATGCGAAAACAAATCCCATTTCGGCCAGTCTGCGTTGTAGCAGTTCTTAAGGGACATTTCCCTTCGTATTCAATCCAGTTTTTATCGCCCGCAATGATTCGATTCAAAAATTGTTCGATTTCGTTGCGTTTCAGCAGCGCTTCACTGATGGTCCATGAAATTTCTTTGCGCTAATTCATGTGGCACCCAAACATCGAGCTGCTTTGAGTAGTATGCTCTTTTTAGAGGATTCCAAACTGATGGGTAGTTGATGCCGGTCTTGCTAAACAATTTGCATTATTTCATCTACTTTTGCAGTGACTGGGTCCGGCGTTCACTCACAGCATTCTCACTTTACACTTCACACATTTTTCGGCATGTTTTTGCAGCACTTTCACCTTTTTTATAGTAGAAAAACATCATATCGTATATTTTTTTAGATATTTTTTAGATATTTCTCTAATTTTCAAATCAATATAACTTTTTGCACGAGCGAAAAAAATACATAACTGTATTGACTAAAAATATAGCCAGAAATGTCACCTTTTAAACGCTTGTCAGCTTTGCGCAGTTGGAATAGTGTTGCTAGATGTGTGGACATCAACACCACATAGTGACGAAAATCCGCAGAGACTATTAATGTGGCAAATGTTATCATCAAAATTTAAAAGCAATTTTGTGTGCCATTAACGGTACTATAATATTCACCATTAGGTCAGTGCATTTTTATTGTTATGTAGCGATTAGTCCAAGAGAACGTTGCCCGAAGCAGGAACAGTCCGGACTATTCCGCCTGACTTAGGTGCACTCCTCAGAGGTGAAAACCGCACCATGATCTTGGGCATTCAAGCCTGTTAAATGGTCGTAGGTGACTTTAATTGGCAGAGCAGATAGACGATTCGACATTCCTCTTTATGAACGACGACGCACTCACCAGGAATATGGGCAGCGTTGGTCTGATAAACAGCATAACTTGGCGACTTATGCTGACCTTGGCATCGGACCACCTGCCAATAGTCATCTCGATGTGTGTGTTGCAACCGCATACTAATTCCCCAAAGAGTTTTGGGGAATGGTGCGGGAGTGACAGTCCTTGGCCAGATGTATTTCTGGGTCGTTCCGGTTACGTAGACCCGACTGTCGTGCGAACAACATCATCTCGATCGATAAATCTGGACTTTGCTTCCGTAGAACACCGAACCTACACCAACTTTAACAAAGCTGATAGTAATGGCTTTGCGGAAGTTACCGGAAGCACCTTTGCCGCACTTCCCACGCCAACATACGTTCATGTGAGAACGTAAGTTCCGCAGGGTTGTCACCACTGCTGCAGCCCGCTTCATCCCAGCTGGATGCATTCAAGAAGTACGTCCTAACTTTCCAGCTGAAGCGCTGTCCTAGCTGACGCGCCAGTCCGATCCCGGAGATCCCCATATTAAGGATCTCAACACGGAGATTCGGAAACTGGTAAACGGAAATAAGCGGAAGAAGTGGGAAGAGCACATGAAGACCTGCAACTTCACCTCTGGTTTGAGCAAGCTTTGGTCAACCGTGCGGTATCTTTACAATCCGACGCAGGGCGATGATAGAGTCGAAATCTCCTTTGGAGACCGTGCTTCCTCGGACCCGGAGCAATGTGCGAATTATTTTACCCGCAGTTTACACTGCATCCTCCGGGGGAGCGGGCCAAACATCAAGTGACCAGAAGGCCGTACAAATTGTCAACAACCAGTGCGCCTCTTGTTTTGACCAGCGATGAAGTTAGGGCAGCCATCGGTAAGGCGAAAGCCTCCAAAGCTATTGGACCGGACAGAATCTGCATTCTGATGCTGAAAAAATTTGGTCCTGCGTGAGTAGAATATCTCACAAAAGTCCTCAATTTGTCTATGGCCACTCTCATCATCCCAGACATCTGGAAAATGGGGAGAGTGGTTCCGCTGCTGAAATCGTGGAAACCTGCCAACAAAGGAGATTCTTATCGTCTGATAACTCCTTTCCCCGGTAGCGAAGACACGAGGCCTTGCTACTCCCGCACTACAGACAACACCTGACCCCAGCGAGGCATCAGCATGGCCTCCGTAAAGTGCACAGCACAACGTCATAAACGCTCAGATAACTCTTGGCCTAAACCGAAACCGCCCCTATGAGAGAACAGTCCTAGTAGCTTCGGACCTGTCAAAGACGTTTGAAACCGTCTGCCAGTCCACTCCACTAGAAGACATTGAGGCTTCCTCTGTCCAACAGGGGCTCAAACGGTGGTCAGCCAATTATCTGAGTGGTCGACACTCGCCAGTAATCTTTAAAGATAAACCGAGCAAACCTAGAAAAATTGAACAGGGGGTCCCACAGGGTGGGGTCGTCTTCCCACTTCTCTTTAACTATTATATTTTAAAGTTCCCTCAACCACCTGAGGGTGTCTCCATCATCTCTTATGCTGACGATTGCTCGATAATAGCGTCTGGGAATGGAATTGATGACTTGTGCTCGAAAGTAAACGGTAACCTCTCCGAACTTTCTCGCTTCTTCACTGCAAGGAGCATTACCCTCTCCCATACGAAATCCTCGGCAACCTTTTTCACCACCTGGACGAAAGAGGCGATGGCGAACCAATTCCAACGGTGAACAACCCGAAAATTCTCGGGAGTTACCTTCGACAGTCTGCCCTCTTTCTCGGCTCACACAACCGCAATTGTCAATAGAGTGCAGAGCCGCAACAAGGTCCTCAAGTCACTAGCCGGCAGCACTTGGGGAAAAGACAAAGAAAGTTGTTGGCAACATACAAGGAAATTGGCCGCTTCTATACTAAGCAATGCCCGTCTGGTCGCCTGGGACAAGTTGGACGCAGTGGATGAAGCTGCAGACATGTCAGAACACAGCACTTCGGATCGCCACGGGATGCCTTCTGATGTCGGCAAAACACCACCTATACGACGAGGCCCAGATGCTCCTAGTTAAGGAGCACAATTCAATGCTCAGTAAGCAGTTCTTGGTGGGGTGCCACCGTCGCGGACACCTGAACCGACTTGTGCTTGACGCAGAACCCTCACCCAGGTATTTCACAACGACATGTCGACAGGCCATAAACGGCGTTCACAGGGAGTCGGTCCTAAGTTATATGGACTCCAGACCTGTGAATGCCGTTATGGGAACTCAACCACCAGACGTGGACGAGACTGAGCTTCGTCTGCCTCGGGAGACACGCACCGCACTAGCACAACTGCGCTCCGGATACTGCAGCAGGTTAAACTCATACCTGAGCAGACTTACCCCAGAGGTGCCTAATTTATGGCCGGCATGCGGAGACACCACATGACGATACACTTCTTCGTATGAGCCTTGAACCTTACTCAACTAACTCCCCTCTCCCTTTGGACCAATCCAATGGAAGTAGCACACTTGGGCCTCCCGTTAGCTAGTTAGTTAATTTTCTGGGTGTAACAGAATAGGAGACACCGCGACCTAAAAGATCTTTTGTATTTCTTGCAAGGAGTCCTTAACCCAATGTGGCCAAGATACTTTCGGCTTCTCTAATGAATCCCAAAAGGGCCTTGGTAGACGAATTCCTTATAGCAAGGGGTTCGACCATCGAAGATTTAAAAGAAATTAGTCTTTGTCTGGCTTAAGCCGGACAGTGACAGAGAATATGTTCCGAAGTTTCATCAGCCTCGAGGCAGAGCCGGCATTCCGACTCTGTGATGACACCTATACGGTGTAGGTGAAATCGCAATTGGTTGTGACCGGTCAGATACCCAGAAAGTGGCCTGATGTCATTTCTGTTTGACAGGACAATGTCTTTTCTGTTGAAAGGGTAGCCGAAGACAATCATGCTACCAGATTCACTAGCAGCAATATTTGTTTCAGTGCAAATTGTTATAAGACCGTTGACTACTTTGGAGTAGAAGAACAGATCGGCAGCATGTATTCTTCTCAGCAAAAGAAAATAACAGCCTTAATGCGCATATAGTAGTAACTAATAAAGAAGCCTATGCTGGTATTCAGTAAGTCAGTCTCATCTCAAGTCACTAAATTTGAGACTAAATTAGTGACTTTTTGTGTCGAGACACTTTGGGTATTCAGTATGAGAAAGTTCACCCAAAATGTGTGGTGAAAACAAACAAGGGCATCAGCTGTTAGCATTTTTGTACGTCATTTTGTTCACGATGGTCCAACAACAGCATTGACCGAGACAATAAAGCCCTAGCGTGCTATTCGAGAGATCCGCGTCCGAGTCCAGAGGAAGTTTTTTATTTATTTTTTTAATTTAATTTTCTTATAAAATTTTAAATTTTATTCGTTATTGTTTTTCCGATCGGTTTGGATATGTTTTACTGAATTTATAGGCTATTCCGATCTAATTTCTTCTAGTGCAAATAAAACAAAATTACAGCCCAACGTTTCGCTAAACATATTAGCATCTTCAGTGGCGCGTTGTGTTTATTTTTGTCTGTTTAGGCAATAAAATACAAAATAAAAGACATTAAAGACAGAAGAAAACACAAACAAGAACATACATACATGTATGTATTCATGTATGTATATAATTTGAGACGAAAATACAGATAAACAATTTTACA
>JAPVRG010290771.1:0-16239 GCA_029783565.1 Rhagoletis cerasi
CATCATTTGATCAAGTTTTAATAAATTTTTCGCATACACAGGGTTACCAACTTTAAATAAAAATAAAAAAGATTCCAGACCTATAGGCCAAAAACCCAGTATGAGGTTTTGATATGGGAGGGCTAAAGTTTCATTTTCAATTGGTTTCATCAATTACGTAGAATCTTGTTGCACAGTGTTATTACACAATTTTAAGAATCGCGACTGGAATTTTGTACGTCTCACATGTCTTGGAAGGACAACGGTGCACAGTGTCACGTGGACAGAAATCGTAAACGTGATTCGATTTTAGCTAAATTTGGTATGCACCCATATTTTAGCTTAATTAAGAAAAATATGAAAAAATTTGGAAATCTGCACACTGCCATTCCACACCCTCCTCCCATATGGCTCAAATCATTATTTAGCTGTAAAAAAATCAATATTAATGCCATGGCCTAAAAATTCAATATATATTATATGATCTGTAGGTACCCTTTTTCCCAATTACAAGAAATTGACTGGCAACGCCCACTCTAGAAGTTTTTAATAACTCATAAATTAATGACAGCAGAAACATGAAACTCGGGAAATCGCATTATTTTGTAGCCCACAATCGAAATGTAAAAAAATTCGCACAGTGCCACGCCTACCTTAAAGGTTTTGAATATACTCCCTTAAACAAAAATTGTTAAAACTAAACAAAAGATGTGCATACTTCACGACACGAGTCGGCAATCGTACGAACACAAAATACGTGAGTCGTCTGAACAAATTGGTATTTGGACTTACGAAAGCAGACGTATCGTAATTTGTTTGAAGTCATGGTAGATTTGAAGGTCACAAAAGGGTTAGAATTTCATTTTTCGATGACAATAGACCCCGAAGTGAAACCTTTTTATTTTAGAAAAATACAAGAATCAAAACAAAAGCTATAAAGAAAAGTAAAGGACATTTCGCAGATCTGATAAAAAAAGTTTAGATGAAGTGGGAAGCCATTCCAAAGGATGTGTGGAAAATTAAAGCGGGCCAATGCCCCTTATTTTGAGGCAGTGATTCGAAACAATGGGTTTTCAATTAAATGTTTGCTTTCTTCTGCTTCTTTTTGTTTGGCGCTGTAACCGCCTAAGCGATTTTGGCCGAGCCCAACAAAGCACGCCAGTTGTTTCGCTTCTGTGCCAACTGACGTCAAATGCAAATGCCAGTTAACCCAAGTCCTTCTCCACCTCGTCTTTCCAACGCGGAGTAGGTCCCCTCTTCCCCTGCTACCACCAGCGGGTTTCGAGTCGAATAATTTCAAGGCTGGAGCATCTGTATCCATTGGAACCACATGAACAAGTCAGCGCAGCCGCTGTACTTTAATTCGCTGTACAATGTCCATGTCGTTGTAAAGCTCGTACAGCTCATCGTTCCATCGTCTGCGATACTCGCCGTTGCCAACTCGTAAAGGCCCGTAAATCTTCCGTAGAATCTTCCTCTCGAATACTCCGAGGGCCGACTCATCGGATGTTGTCATTGTCCATGCTTCTGCGCCATATACCAGCACGAGAGAGGACTTCTACTTCTGAATTGCCTACTCACTACAAAGTAGCACTTGTTGGAGAGAGTGATTATCCGTTGGATTTCAAGGTTGACATTATTATCGGTGTTAATGCTGGTTCCCAAATAAACGAGGTTCTCTACTGTTTCGAAATTACGACTGATTGTTTCATGACAGGAGATACTTCGTCTTGTCCTCGTTTACCACCAGTCCCATTCGCTTTGCTTCTTTATCCAACTTGGGAAAAGGCAGAACATACCTCGCGGGTTTTGATGCCGATGATGTCGATGTCGATATTTACTTTAGTAGCAATAAAAAATACTTTTTTTGAGATTAAAACTAAAGCGTTGTTAATTATGTGACCGACAGATTAAAGCGATTTCTATTTAATTATTCGAAAAAATTTAACATATTTGAAGTACGTTTAAAAAGTAAGTTGGATTTAATTGACACCTCTCACAGTAAAGCCTGTCACGAGAAGTAGTCAATAATGTTACCGGAAGTTTGGAGTTATAAATAAAACAAATATCGGTAACGCTGCGTTGCTTATTAGTTGACCGGAGCTGTATCTACTTAATTTTCATTTAATTGCAATTATGTAATTTTAGTGCTTTAATTGGGTGGCTATCTCTAACAAAGTTGAAGCACCAATTACCACAGGAGCTGTAAAATCGAGGATGCCCAAGAAAATTTGCAATTTTTTGCATCGGCCACAGTATTTACCGGACCGAAACTTAATGGGAAATGTTTGGAATTGGTTGTTTTGCAAAGTAAGACAATCCATGTGATGGTTGACAGTCTTTCCTTCCTGCGATAAATGTGGCAAGGAGCGAGATATCCTTGAATTACTTAGAAGGCATATAGATCAATTTTCCGGACAGTAGCACCGTGCAATGGCATAATATACTACCTCTAAGCTAAATAATAGCGTTGAATAATGAACTTGAGGTGAATAATATGCTTTTATTGATTCAATATAAGCATCCCTTATTTTAAAGCTGCTGTGCCTGTGTTCAAGTGAATCATAAAATAAACAGATTTTGGTTTGATGTATTTTGGAACGACTTTACGTCATCCCTTCTCAAATTTGGTTTGGAGACAAACTGGTTTCGGCGTTGTGCCATCTTCAGTGTAATTTTTCGTTCGCAACGAAACGGACGAAATTCGTTCAAAAAAACATCATACCCACCCTGTCGGAAACTACCACAACCAAAAAGAATAGATTTTGGTTTGCTAAAAATTCGCATACAAACCAAAGTAGTGAAAGTATTTTTTTTTATTTTCAACACTCTTGTCTTTATTCGAGTTCTAAAAGGAAATAAAAACGAAGAATCACCAATGCCTAAAAGTAAAGCCCGGTTCTTGAAGAAAATAATGTGCATATTCAAGTGAAGCGGGGGTTATGTACTCGTATGTCCATACATATAAACCTCAAAATGGATTTTCGTTTAATTCTGCATAATTAGCTACTTTAAATCATAATGAACTTAAATCATTCGGTTATAATATGTAATTCCGTTCCGTCATATCCTGCTCAAAAATTAGCAAAAAAGCAAACGCAATTTACGTGCATGCACGATGTTTGAGCAATATGTACATATTACATATCATATATGCTCACCGTCTTAAGTGCAATTACAACATTTTCAATTTCAAATTGTTTGTTTCCAAATCAATTTTAATTAAGCCAATTATATAAATTAAGCGAATTTGAAAAATAAAACCATTGAACAGTTATAAAATGAAATTTCAATTGCCCAATCGACACCATTCATTTGAAACAAATAAAACTTAATGGGCCAATGCACCGTAGGCCAGACGAAATCAACAACAACTAATTCATACATTTCAACAGTCAGTAAGCTAACTAACGCACTTCAACTGCGTCGTAGTTGGGGATTTTGTTGAAAATTAGCGTTATCATCATTTACGCCATTATCGAAAAGTAGCAACAAAATTGTGCTTATAAGTATAACAATGCCGCCTAAGCTAGCTGTTGGCGGGCGATTGATGAAGTTGAATTTGAGGCAATTCAACGAGTTGCTATGAGACAAAAAAAAGTTTGTGTACTCATGCGCGTATGTTTGTCGCTTTCATAAAGTTTGCTTTTTGCTATTCAAAATAAGCCTGCGCGACATAATTACAACTCAATTTACTCGAAATATTGGTCGACTCAGTCGCGCGCACATCAATTGCCAACACCACTAACACATGGCGGTGGCTGCAACAAAGCAAATGAAAGAGTAACAATCACAAAATGCCGGCTGCAATTTCGGAATGGCTGCTTGAGATGGCGGCGGCGGCGGTGGCGCGTTGGTGTTGTTGCATTGCCATTTATTGCTGCTGATGGGTCGGCCAGTCGAGGCTTGATGCCGCCAAAGAGTTACGTTACAATTTCCGGCAGTGAAAAGTTGAATCAAAAGCCACGCTTTTAAAGCAAGTGTTGAAAGCCTCGAACAATAATTGAATTCATTTGCTGCTTTGCGGCTGTAGTGGAAAGCGAAAATCGGTTAACACTATGCTTTGATGCGCACTTTTTTGTTTTTGGTGTGCAACACTTGTTGGAATGTCGACTGGTGATTCCACTTACAGCAATTTTTTACTAATCGTTTTAAATCCACTCAGCTCAAATGCTTGTTCTGCTCATTTTGTTGGTTCATTCACCATTTGCAAATTTTCTACTTTGTAATGATGAGTGCGCTCGGTTTTTAATGAGTTGCATTTGTATACGCAACACTGAATGTTTTTTTTTTTTTTTACAAAAATGAAGAGTGAAAAACGTATCAGTGAAAAAATTAAATTGTTTCAGTTTCCCTTTTTGAATTGTTTTCGTTTATGCTGGTGTGGGTCATCTGCTTGCTGGGAGGAAGAATTGAAATGAGCCATTCCTAGCCAAGTGGTTTTATGCAGAAACCACATCGTCATCAACACAACTAGTGTCATCATTGGGGCTATTGCAAAAATAGTAATAATAACAATACACAGCCGAAACTGTGAAGGCCTTCAAAATGTCTATGATGATATAGAAAGATATGCATGTAAATGTACAAGTACATATGTACATATATAAAAATTAGCCCAGCTTTTGGTGTCCCACATTTTTACAGTTTTTTCAGCCGATTCAGCACTTTTACTTAGTTACTTAACAACTTCTTTGTAGTGTTTCAAAAAAATTAAATTTCAAATTTCTCTCTATATTCGTGACCGTCTTTTAAACTAGGTTAGGTTAAGGTTGCGGTTGCGGTAGTTGACCCAGATAAGGCGTGCACATGGACATTTACATAGGAGATCGTCCTTTATGGTGCACATAAATCTGAACAAAGACCATTATTTAGCCCAAGAAACGCCGCAAGCCGATTAAGAAATTACGAACGCGGCCAATTTCAATTCTCGAGAGCTCCTCAGGCTTAGTCAGGAAGTGCGAGTCAAAATGTTTCAACCTGGCTGGGTAGTCTAATGAAAGTGCTGAGGTGATTTCACCGCATCATCTTCCTGACACCTGCTAGAGGTTTGATCAGGTAAGCTTTCTTACCTTACCAATTGCACAGTGGACTGTCAGAACTCTTACCAACAACGAGAGCTGAAGGTCCCTGGCCCACCCAATGTCAAAAGGATCTTGCAATTGCTCGTGTCCTACACTCCCTGTGTTGACATGAGGCCCAAAGGTACAAGAGTGAACCGCAGGAGATCAGAGGCAACCCCGATTGCTCCATATCTGGTGATAACGTTCCAAGGCTGCCTTTCCTTGCCAAGTCATCAGCAATGTAGTTTCACGCAATATCGCTTTGGCCCGGAACCCAAATGAGCCTGACGGTGAGAAGGAGGTCAGACATTCCCGAACCAGGATTTACTGTACCACCATAGCGCTTAGGGCCCTAATAGCCGCTTGGCTATCAGAGTATATGCCCACCTCCCTGACTAGCGTCACACTCTTCAGCAGTGAGCCCACTGATTATTTAATAGCAGCTATTTTCGCCTGAAAGACACTGCAGCTCCTAGCAGAAGATCCCTCCACCAACCATACCTGCAAATTTTAATCCCTCCATGAAAAAGTTCACTGTTCCCTTCTCCCAGTCACTCCTCAAGGGAATGTACGTACAGAAGAAGCTACAGGGAGCCTTTTCGGATCAGGAATAAAATCAAAGAGTTCCAGAGCGACCAATTTTCGAGCCTGTTAACCGCCAGGTTTCCATGAGCCTGATAGCAGTTCAGCTTACGATATCTACAGGCGTTAAGTCCAGCATGACGTTGAGCTCCAATGTAGGAGTGTGTCTAACTCCCCAGTAATACCGATTAGAGCAGTCCGTTGCACGCGCTCTAATTGCTTAGCTAGTGTAAAATAGGCTTAACTATGGCTTCATAGAGCTAATAAAGTACTTTGGGCGAGAGACCCCATCTCTTACCGATTTGTAGCAGCAGTATAAGGCAACCAACGCCTTTTTAGCCCATTCCCCAATGTTTGGCTTCCATGACAGCTTCCTGTCCAGGATAAGGTCTAAGTAGTTGACCGTGTCAGGGAGCTGCATGCGGACACCTGCGATCGAGGAAATAGCCACATAGGGGATCTTATAATAATAATAATAATAATTTGGCGCTTACACATATGTTAGTGTTTGGCCGAGCTTCTCCTCCGATTTGTGGCGTGCGCCTTGATGTTGTCACACAAAGGGGAGGGACCTACAGTTTTATGCCGACTCCGAACGGCGATTGTATTTTTGTGAGAAGCTTTTTCATGGCAAAAGTACCCTCGGAGGTTTGCCATTGCCTGCCGAGGGGTGACCGCTGTTAAGAAAAAACTTTTTCTCTAAACTTTACTTATACTTCCTTGTAAACAAGACCAGTCCCATCTTGTTGGGTCGACGGTGAGGCCGCAGTTCATGTAATCAGAAATGGTATCCAGAAATCTTCCCCGAGCAGATGAAAGAAGACACCGCTTTAGTAGAGCAGTAAGAGTATTATGGATTAGCCAATGATTTATTAAATGAGAAAGTTTTCTTAAATTTAAAGAGTTTCCTTCGAAAATCAGCATTTGCACAAGATCTGCTGAGTGAATTATAAAAATAGATATGTACTTTGTGCTCGCAAATTTTCCTGAGAGTTTAGCCGAATTTCTCACTCAATCTTAATGTTGTCATACAAAGAGGTAAACTTACATACTTTACAGTAATTAAACTAAACCAAAAGTTAGTAACGAATGGAAAAAAATGTATGTATAGGCATCTTTCACCACTGACTCAGCCAGTTCTAACCAACAAAAGTGGCTGCCAAATAGCTAGCACAACAGCAAATTATAAAAGTCAGCTGTACTATGCGCTGGCAGATGGACACTCCGCACCGCCAGATGCAAGAGCAGGCGTGACATGATAGTTTTGTTGTCAACAATGAACTTGCGTAAATTGAAAATTTGATTATAATTTTAGAAAAAAAGAGGTATGTGTATGTCTGCTTGGCTCGTTGCTCGCAATTCATTGAATTGTGGTCACTTGGCTGCTTTGTCGGTCGTTCACCACTCATTCACCCGTTTTATTTTGTTTGTTTGTATTTCGGCAACGGTATTTATGTACTAAAAGCTACTCTCTAGTCAACTCGTAGTATTTCGCTCGATTTTAATGAATGAATATGAACTTTATGAATATTTGAATCACTTGTCAGGCTTTACTACGAAATGCCACTACCAACACACCATGCCACAATTAACGCCACATTAACATCAACTACAACAACAACAAGAGCTACAGAGAGGACGCAACATCATCGTTTCACTACCCTGTATTGCAATTCATATAACAACACTGGCATTGTTGTTGTTCTTCTTGCTGTTGTTGTATTTGTTAAAAAGCGCATGCATCATGATGATCGCAATGAATCGGTAAAAAATACTAATATATACTAATATTTTACTATCGTTAGGTCAAGAACTTCTCAAATATGCTATGCATTTATATACTTTTGAAGGTGTTTACAACAAACAAGTGAAAACATTGACCATTTTTATGGTTTAAATAGTTTTGAAATCGATAGCTACTGTTGAAAATAGCAACATAAGCACAACATAGACATGCTTTTCTATAGTCACTTGAAATGAGTTGGTTAAAATTTTGTTTAGCCTATTTAAGTGTGGTGTAGGTCATTGTGTATATGTACCTATGTATATATAAAAACTAGTTTTTGTTTAAGATTTAGTAAAGCGGTTTATTAAGTTTTAGGTAATTAAAATTTTAAATATAGGTACATGCATAGGGTTACCAGACGTCCTACTTTAGGAGGACATGTCCTCCTTTTTGGCTAAAAACGAAATGTCCTCCTTTATGACTGAAATTTTCCCTTTTTTTGCATTTTGTATTTTACATATACTTACATAGCAGGCTTTTTTCCTTCTTGAATAATACGTTTCAAAGCAAAAATTACCATGCTGTATCTATGTCTTTAAACTTTATAGGAACGCAGTTTTATCATAATAATAATAATAATAATAATAATAATAATAAATTGGAGCATACTTTATAAGGAAAAAAATGCAAAATAAATATTAAAAATCAACTTGATTTTCTACCGTCTTGAAACTAGAACTTTACTACAAATTTAATGGGCTACAAAACTGCATACGTAAAATTTTTCTGAAAATTCGGAATAAAAAGTTTGAAAGTTTTGGCTGAAATTCTTAAAATTTTTTGATTTTATATAATTTTTGTACAAAGTTTGAAATATGGATTTATATAGTGTTTGCCTTATAATACCTTAAACATTAAGTAAACAACAGAAAAATGACCAAAACTGGTCAAAATATTACTTAACTTAATCAGCTGACCACAAGTGTATATGTACATATTTTTTTATTTAAAACATTATTTTCAAACTATATTGTTCCTCATCCGTCCTCCTTTTGAATCTTACCTGGAGTAAATGTCCTCCGTTTTTGCTTTAATTGTTCTCCCAAGCTAAATGTTTATCTGGTAACCCTATACAGACACACATATTTAATTGTTATGGCTGCGTTCTCAAATACAAATCATACGTTGTAAGTTCAAATTTAGAGGCCCGTAGTTAAATATAAATTTTTATTTAGCTAGTTTGGGCTAAGATAAAAAGGCCTCGCCAATTGCTGTTATCTTTTGTGAAGCTGCGCCAATTGTTCATGCCAAGTGTCGACAAGTTCTTCTACAAGTGGTGTTTCCATGTAACCCTGGCTTGTCTTGTCTAAAACCTAGTTGGGTTTCGAATGACGTTGTCCTTTCTAATTTTGACGGAGTTAAAAATTAAGCTCAATGTCACTCTAAATTGCCGTATTAGACGTGCAGAGATCCGAAATTTAGACTTAGCTGTCTAAAGCTGATTTGAAGTCGACAAAAAGATGGTGTATGTTGACTTGTTTATTAAAGTCCTTTTTCAGAATTCGACACACTCTGAACATCTGGGCAATGGAAGCGGTGATTTGCCAGGACAGTTGGTTCGTGAGAAGGTTCTGTCTTTCAAACAGTATAGTCGATATAATGTTAAGAAAGCTTACCCCGCAAACAACAGGATCTCCCTCCTTGTGCTTTGGCCAAGCGCACTGAGATTGTTTATAAAAATGACGTTTACAGCGATAACTGTGCCCGGGCTCTATGGGCTGGCAACGTGACTACCAATACTAAGATTTCAGCTGAACAGCTGGTACATGGCCCGACAAGTTCTTCAACCCCGGCTGCATGAATTAGAAGCACTAAAATCACACTGCTCTAACTAAATGAATGTCTTTACTAAAGTGCCGTTAAACAATGTTTTGTTTTAACGTTTTGAAATTGAAATTGAGTGAATGACTACAATTAGCCTTAACATTTCAGCACCTTTAAGATTTCAATTATATTTGAACGCTTCACTTCCTTGAAATGCATTGGAGTTATATTCGATCATAGATTCGTTTATATGAATCGAAGCTATTAAATGTAGGCTTACTATCTGACGTATTATTTATTGCTAATTATTTGCCTGCTAAGCATCCTATCCGGCCCGACGATGATGATTAGAAATCTAAGCTAACTAACCTTTTTTTAAGGTACGTTGGGTTAATATGGCTGCCTCAATAGGTGGAGGCGCACTTAGACTATATACGTATAAATTAATTGAAAAGAATAAGAGGGGGTTAAACGGTGACGCCTATGAGTTTGTGGTAAACGAGCTCCGTTCTAGCAACTTTTTCCGAAAGTTCCTTAGGCGGCGAAAATGAAGTGCGAACCAAGTTGTTTAAACCTTAAGCTTGCAACTAGGTAGTAGTTGTTGAGTGGATTCCACTACACCATCCTACATACAGCTGCTGCGGGGCTTGAGGTGATGTTGAGCCTTTCCGCATGAATTCCGATAAGGCAATGGTCGCACGGTCATCAAATATTCGTTTCTAGGTGTAGAAAATTCATTTCTATCAAAATGCAAAAATAACATTAGAAATTTGAATCCAGTACCTTCATGCATCTTATGTAAGAATATCATTGCTGTAAGTGTCATCGTTGAAGTCATCGTTTTAGTTAATTGCATTTCCAAAACCTGCTTTATGTAAGTGTACGGTGCGTTTTTGCTAAGACCGTGTAGTTCGATTTGTTCACTTTTCCAAATATTCCAAAATGTTTTTCATGGCAAATTTTTTCGCTAATTTTTGTTTTAAATATAGCCCATTTTATAACAAAACCCATATAACTAAATCAATCTTGCAAATTTACAAAATTCACGAAAATTAATCAAATTTCAAAAAAATATCATCAAAATTTGTATTCAGAATTTTTAGAAAATTTTCGAGTATGCAGTTTTATAGCCCATTGAACTTTTCGAGTGAAACAAGCACATTCGTTAAATGGAAGAAAATGCGCAATACCGTCAGCAAAAAAAAATTTTCAGAAATCAACGTCACTTAAAACTTGCACTGAAATTAAATAGATTACAAAACTTCTTACCAAAAAAAATTTTTTAATTCTTATTAAAAAGTTTGAAATTTTGATGTCAATTTTTGGAAATTTTTGTATAAAGTTTACAACATGGATTTATATAGTTTTTGTTGTAGAATGAGCTATATTTTAAATAAAAATAAACTAAAAATATTAACCACGAAAAACATTTAAGAATATTTTAAGAAAGTAACTGTGTACTTATTTTTGTGGGATACTGTATGTTTAGCTGTATAAATTAAACTCTTTAAGGAAGGAAACAGGTATGCAGCCTCAACGGACCCTTATTGCAGTCTGGCTATAAGAATTATTAACCTTCGTAAAAGGTGTTACATTTGTAAGCATCAAGTTTTATTTGTTTGCAAAATTGTTTGCAGTGATCCAGCACCAAAAATTTGGAATTTATGAAGCAAAACCCCTGGCGAAGACACCTCCGCCTATCTTTCCGTCCACCTTCGCTCCATTCCGTGAATACGTTCACAGTGAAGGATCCATTCGGACCCAACGACAGTGAAGCGAAATAAACTTGAAGCATTTTAGGATTTCAGACTGCCCGTAGCTGCAAGTGAACTTAGAGCTCACGTCCATTAGCCTCCTGCGCACAGCAGAAGTTTAGAAAATGTTGAACAGCCTTCCTTTTGGGCCCCCTATTGATTACTGACCGCAGGGTTTTCTCCTACTGAATGCTTGACACTTACAGATGACATGCTCCGTGGTTTCTTCCTGAAAGTCATATTTACACACTATATTCTGTGATCTCTAGGAGATACATATATTTTGAAAGCGTTCGTCGTTAGTAGACGGTGCTCATATATCAAAGTTCCCCAAGTTGAAACAAAAATAAATTTTTAATTACCGGCTTAACCGGGTACTCATAAGAGTTATAAAATTATTTTTCTTGTATTTACAACAACGACTCAATTTTTATTGGGGTCTATGATTGCATAGTAGTTAAACAGCTTATTTCCAATACAAAACCTGTTGGAAATTATCTTTATATCACTTTTTTTAATTAGCATTAAACCAAGAAAAATGTATCAAAAGCAGTGGAAAGGTATCAAAAAGTTATAAAAAAGAGGGGAAATTGGATTTGAATACATACTTTCTTATGCAGCAGAAATACAAAAAAAAATTATAATAGCTAAAAAGTAACCCAAAAGAATTTGGGGGCATATCAAAACAACCAAAAGGCCGCAAGTAACTTGTTACAATCTAAGAAATTGTCGAAAAAACCTGTTCCCGCTGTGAAGTCAAGTCAAGTTGCGTGTTCACCAGTGCGGATGCACAGCGGCGGCATCCATATTGAAAATGGAAGCCAGCAGCAATATACACACGCAAACACAACCACCACTTCGGATTGGATGTACGATAAATATGTGTGTTTCAACATGAACCGGTATTGCCACAGATTAGCACACACATCTATCTATCCAACGCCAGCTAACAATCAGCGCTCTGCATGAGAAGCAAATGGTGTGAACGCCAATGAAGCTCCGCCTTTATTTCATACCCCTACAGTTGCAAAGGCAAAAGCGAATTACGGAAATGTGTGTGTGTGTGTGTGGCTGGGTCTTTCTTTGCTAGCGCTGTTATACTGCGCATGTGCGCAGTGGTTGCTTTTTGTTTCTTCTCGCTCACACATATCCAATTTGAGTTTGGATACCCCATGCCGCTGCGGGCAGCGACGTTGGCTTTTGCTGCAGTTGGGAGCGTTTAGTTCGTTGGCTTTGACTGAAGCTGAGCAGCTGTAGCAGCAGCTCTAGCGCTGACGTTGGCAGCGAAAATTTATTATTGTTATTGAGGTGCATAAGTTTGTGTGCATACACATCCAAAGAGGCAACTCCATCGCCATCTCTGGCCGCCATTTGCGGGCCAATTATTTAGAATCAAATTGAAATTTTTATACTTGAACGCACTTCGGTCGATGGTGGACGCGTTAACTACCTACCTACTAGCCAAGTAAACGTTATTCGCCGGCGCTGAATTTTAATTCAAGCAGTCAGTCAGGAAGAGTGAAGTGACGCCATTCCATCATACATATGTATGTATGTATGTATGTATGCTTGTTAGTACAGCCTGTGAGCCATTTTTATCTGTGAAGTTCTGCGACTTTTGCGCAATAGTCGGTGATTTTAGTGAATGTAGGCGTCATGATGTGATTTCTTATGCAAGAAAATATCCTTGCAAGGTACCATTTGCTCTCGGGCGTGTAAAGTGTTAGCTTGCGTAGCGCGGAAATATCATCAAGGAAATAAGCGACGGTTTTTGAAGGGATACATCTGAAAATTGTGAAAAAATAAATTGAGGAATTGTAAAATAAACAAATAATGTGAAAGCTCATAATGCAATATATTATTGAAGCAATGAAATGCTTGAAAAACTTTACTGCATCAAATAAAAACCACTGAGCGAATCACTAAGTAACATGTGTGTTGCAACCCAAATAAGTTTAATTTTACTGCCTCAATATTAGGGCAAATCACCAGGTATTGTTTGATAAAAAACATAGAGTGAAAGCATTTTAAATTTATGTGAATTCCCAATATATGAATGCGTGTCAGTAATATTGATATTAAATAATAAACCTAAAAGTTACACAAATCTACAGCAACAGAGTGAATAAAAAATATTAGTCACAACAAACCCTTTGTAAAAGCAACAAATAAAAATCAGCAGACAAACAAACAGTTAAACAACAGTGTTTCGACCGACAATTGTCAACTGTATTGAACGCTTTGTGTTTGTTACCAGCTTTGTGCGCAACATATTGGTGTCACAACACCAAGCAAGCATTTGCAAAAACCACACACACACACAAATCATAAATAAACAAAACTTCATTGTGCCCTAAAAATTGTGTAACCAGCGTGTTTATTTCTGCGGACCTACATTTTTGCGACACCGTAACAATTGTGACACTTCGTAACCCTTTTTTGTGGATTTAATTATTGGTGAACAAAGTTGCGGCATATGCGGCTTTGAAATTGAGGTGCGTATCAATTCGCATATCAATAAACTATTGATTTGTATGCTCATGTCTATGATTACATACATATGTATGTATGTGTGTATTGCTTGCACGCATAATTATGTATGCAGCGTAATGAATTGTTGCTGTTATTTTTAATATTTTAGCTTTGATTGCAATTATGTTGAATTTGAAGTGCACTTGAAAATACTATGAAGCATTTCAATTTGGTCGTTTGTCCACTTAGACAAATGCAACATTTGTATGTATGTAATATATCTATATACATATTATGCAAATATATACACCTTTGGTCATGATAATAGGTACACGACATTTTGAATAGTTTTGACTATTTTTCTCTCGTTTGTTTCTTGTTCATTAATTTTTTATAAAAGTCTAGTTCGTTACACCGTCCGACACGATTTTGCACCCAAGAAGAAATCAAGCATTTTCGGAAAGTAGAGACAAAAATAAAGTATCCGTTTCTGCCGTTTTTCTAGATCAAGTAATTTACAGTTCCTAAAGGAGTAAACAACCCTTCACAACGCCTATGCTGATTCGGTCATTAGAATATTGCCTTGTGATTTTTCAAACTTTGCTGATAACGAATCTGAAGTCGTTTTTAAAAATTCAAAATGACGGATGGATTTTTAAAATGTTAAATCTATTACTAAAATAAATAATTACAAAACCGAAATCAATTTTCGGAAATTCAAAATTCGAATCCAGTAAAAATTCTGATTTCAGGTTTGTAATCAGCGACTCAAAGATGCTTTGGATATCAAACTCCTTAAAAATCTGACAATTTTTTAAAAATCAATTGTTGGATCCGACATTTTGAATTTTTGAAAACTGACTTCAGGTTTGTAATCAGCAACCCCAAAAACCCTTGGATACGAAGTTTAGTAAAGTTTGAAAATCAAAATTCAATGTTCTATTGACCGTTTTATCATAGGCGTTGTTAAGGGGTTTTGAAGGTTGTTTTTCCCGATAGAGACGGTAAATCACTTGATCTAGAAAACGGCGAAATACGGGTGTCTCTTCTTTCCGAAAATTTTGGATTTCTCATGAGTGCAAAAAATAGTTTAATTTTGTCGGACGCTGTTTATAACAACCACCATATAAATCCACATTTCAAACGTGTAGAAAATTCAACTAATTTTCACCAACATTTCTCGTTATGCTCTAATTCCAAACGAAAGAGGGACAGAAGAAGGGAGGGGATGGCGGGTGTGGCGGTGGTTGGGCACGATTAAGATTAAGTTTTACGTTGAGATTAAGACTAAGATTAAGGTTAAGGTTAAACGGAAAATTGAGGTTAAGGTTAAGAGGAAGGGGAAGGTTAAGCTTAAGATTATGATTAAAATAATTGTTCATTTTTAATGCAGAAAAATAATCATATATTATGGTGAGTTACACGGGTAAGAGGAAAAAGTTTCACTTCAGTTGCGCGTGGGATCCACACACATCTTTTTTATACAGAGCTTTCAGAAAAATTATAAGTGTGCAGTTTTATAGCACATTAAATAGTATAACAAAGTACAAGTTTGAAGTTACTAAAAAATCTCGTTGATTTTTATATATTTTTTTTGCTGGCGGTGTTATTATTACTGTCCTCCATGCAAAAAAAAAAAATTTCGAACATACTTTGTGTGCGTGTCGTGTGAAGATGCGTGTCGTGTGCCCATTATTATGACCAGAGGTGTACATGCATTGCAAATATGTAAAACTTATTTCTGTGTATAGCATTTTGTTGTCACTTATGCCTCGACTTTATCGGCTTAATTAAGATTAATGTTGGTCTATTGATGAGAGTAGTGCAAAATTAAGGGTAGAAATGAAAGAAATATTGATGAGATTGTTTTGAATAAATTTTAATGCGAATTATGAATAATAGTTCCCAGATCGTTAAAAGATTTTTTCATAAATTGATCCACAAGTGATAAGTCTATTTTGTTCGACATTGGGGAGTTATCATATGTTTATCAAATCGTAGCGTATGTTTGCTGCAGTGGCGGATACAGGCTCACATTGGGTCACATTTTTACATACACATAATTATACATAAAAAAAAGCAACGGATTAACCAAAATTACACAAGTTTAGATGTTATAAGCTTATACCCGCGACTCCGTCTGAGTAGCTTACTACTTTTTTATATACTTGCAGCATACTTTTAAAGCTAAAAATTCAGCATTAATGAATTTGAAAACAATGTCCCATAATCACAGTTAAGATGAAGTCGACTTTAAAGTTAGTAGCAGCCTTTTGAGACAATTTTCAATGGCACATCTGTCAAAAATTAGCTGTATCTAACTTAAGAGTCAATTTTATCCCGACTATGACTACGGGCCTTTGTTTTTTATATTTAAATTTAATAGAAATGCAATTTACTACAAATAGTTTTTATATAGTATAGGTATGCAGTATACGATTTCAATTTCATCTAAATCGGACTATAAATAAGGATTTCTGATTATCTCGACTCCAGTGCCATCTAGCAGATCCATTTTCCGTAGAATTGTTTTTAATAGCACCTGCAGCATACCTTTCTTATATAATCAAGATCGGACCATAAATATACAGGTTTTCTAAATATCTCTACTTAAGCGTCACCTAGCGGATTAAAATATAGCCTATTTCCGTGCCACGGTCGAAAATTCATACAAACGTACTATTTATTTATTTCAAACAATCGTAAATTTAAAATTTATGTAGGGTTATGGTCAAAATAATAGGGTCAAATTTTAAAATGATATTGTTTGCAATCTTTGTTTATTTATTTATTTTTGATAATTTTTATACAAAATATGTTGTTCGATCTATAACAGAAA
>JAPVRG010290771.1:16259-26464 GCA_029783565.1 Rhagoletis cerasi
TCTTCATTCATGGTGTTACCATTATTCAACCAACAATTGAAAGTTCAATTCCACGTGTAATTTTCACCTCAAAAGACTGTTAGTTTTTTCTTCTATTGTTGGATTATATTTTTATGTTATTGCTGATTCACATCTTTTTAATGCTTACAATTTAAGTCGAGAAGAAGTTGCCTTTGCATCACTTAGAAAATAGTTGTAGAATTTTGCACATATATCTATTTTCTATGAAATTCAGGACCTGTTACCGTACATAATGCTAATCATAACTAAAATCAAGACATTTATTAATTAAATGTACAGCATATAGAAAGTAAGGCTGAATAAATGAAATTTCGTACTCCAAATAAAGTTTAGTTGTTCGGAAATATCAAAATAGTCCTTGCACATATAGCCATTTTACTAGGGTATGTACATACTTGCAGCATACTTTCAAAGCTAAAAATTCAGCTTTGATGAATTTAAAACCAATGTACCGTAGTCCCAGTTAAGATAAAGTCGCCTTAAAAGTTAGTAGCAGCCTTTTGAGACAATTTTCAATGGCACATCTGTCAAAAATTGACTACGGCCCTTTGTTTTTTATATTTAAATTTAATAGAAATGCAATTTACTACAAATAGTTTTTATATAGTATAGGTATGCAGTATACGATTTCAATTTCATCTAAATCGGACTATAAATAAGGATTCCTGAATATCTCGACTCCAGCGCCACCTAGCAGATCCATTTTCCGTAGAATTGTTTCTAATAGCACCTGCAGCATACCTTTCTAATATAATCAAGATCGGACCATAAATACGGATTTTCTAAGTAACTTGACTCTAGCGCCATCTAGAGGATCCACTTTTCGTTAAAGCATTTCTTATCACACCTGCAGTATACGTTTCTAATTTCATCAAAATCGATCAAAAATACAGGTTTTCTTAATGTCTCTACTTAAGCGTCACCTAGCGGATTAAAATATAGCCTATTTCCGTGCCACGGTCGAAAATTCATACAAACGTACTATTTGTATATTTCAAACAATCGTAAATTTAAAATTTATGTAGGGTTATGGTCAAAATAATAGGGTCAAATTTTAAAATGATATTGTTTGCAACCTTTGTTTATTTATTTATTTTTGATAATTTTTATACAAAATATGTTGTTCGATCTATAACAGAAACCAACATAAATAAAAGTTTCAAAGCTTGCTCAAAGTTCACAAAAATTAATCAGATGTTAAGAAATTGTCATCAAAATTTAAAACTTTTCATTCAGAATTTTTAAAAAAAAGTTTCGAGCATACAGCTTTGTAGCCCATTCAGTTTTAGTACACTTTATTGCAGTTCCAAGTGCTAAAAATTACAGTTTATTTTTGAAATTTTTTTTTTGCCGAAAGTGTTGCGCATTTTCTTCCATATAAAAATAAATTTTGTTGATGCGTTATTATTCGAAGCTCTACCTCTTTGCATGAGAAATAAATTACGTTCAAACAAGTTTGATGCTTGTAGGTCACATACATATGTAGCTCGAACTTAGGTAGGTCACTACCCGGTGAATCGTGTTAGATGTCTAGTTAATTTAACCTTATTTGACAGGTTGCGACACTTTACTTTAAGCTTCTTGCAAATATAAGAATGATGACAATTTAATTCTTTTAGGGGCGTCCCGCTGACTTATATTATCACTATTTTGATCTGAGTTTTTGCGATTGTTCTACCGGTAATGATGGTTGGTTTTTCCCCCGAACCACGCTTTCTGTGAATGCTGTAGGTTTTGAGAATTCTATAAGTAGTTGAAATCGGGATATTTTCCAGCCTTAAGTTGTCCACTGCCAACTTGTTACCCAGCGATTTATGATTTTCGTAAAATTCTAGAAACCACGTGGAAAGAGCTCATTCTTGAACTAACAACAACATATTCTCCCAGTTTCTGAAGGTCACTTCGATGACCGAAGGTGGCAGTGCTACAACTGATTGCGGACCAAAGAACGCCTGGTCTGAGCTTTCTCTATCCAAATGTTCGGATATCTCACTACCAGGTCCTCCTCAGTGACCTGGCACTTTATAGTAAAACACGTACGTTATGTTTTCCAACATTTAGCCGTAACATGCATTACCAAACTAGTTTGGAAATACTTAGAAGACTGGCCAAGGCCTTGACTACAGCATGACAGCTACTACAGATAGGTAACCTTCTACACGCCTCCTACATATATTCCATGCGTAGTACATGGCCTTGAAGGGTGCCAATACCTCGGCTGGGAATACAGAGGCATAAGGGAGGCAGGTTATTGTTCAGCCTCATTGCGAGTGTCGTGTCAATTGCAAGTCGTTTTTCGTGAGTCGAGTCGTATCGAAAATTAAATGGCATTGGCAAAAATTTCGTCTCGACCAGTGTACACTCAGAAATATATGTATTTCTCTTAATACATGACTTGGTAACTATAACCAAATCATGTGATGATCAACATATTAAGTTGGCGTAACTAAACTCTTTTCTCAATGTATTAAAAGGGGACAACTTTGCAGCACTGGATAGTTCCATGGTGCCATGTCGATTTTTACCAGACTTTCACGCGACACGAAAATAGACAATGCCAATGTTGTCGAGTCGTGCAAGTTTGTCTAATGATATTTGAAATTTGTTTTAGGAGTTACCTCAGGTAGCCATAAATTAACAATATTTGACTTCGCAACTATAGTATGTGAACTTTTGTTAATATGATTTTAAATAAAAACTACATCATATCTAACTATAATGTTTTTAGCTGCCGGATCATACATCCAGTATGCCTTTGATTCAGTGCCAGTCAGTCTACCAAAATACATTCTCGAGATCTAGACTTTAACTTATTGCGCTTTTCTTTGGCTATGGAGCCATTGTCTTACAACCAAAAACTTTGAGGTGTTTCAAGTTCGGTCTCTGACCGGACCACAATTCTTCCGAGCTCACGTTGTTACCTCTGCATGGTGTACGGTTGAAGAGATACGCTGCAGTTACGGCAGTTTCAGCCCAGAATCTGTCCTCCAAATTCGCATATAGCAGCATGCACCTGCCGCTTTCAAGGAATGTCCGATTCTGTTCTGGTGTGTAGGGTATCGTCTTCTAATGGATAATGCTAGTTGTCCGTTCGCCTTTACAGTTTACAGTACTCGAGCATTGATTTTCAGCTAAGGTTTTGAATTTAACAAATTCACTGAAAACTTCGGCCTTAGAGTTAAAAAAAATTTTCTGGAATAGTCATCCACAAATGTTAATAAACAACGCGCATCAGAATATGAAGGCATATTTAGTGGGCCTATAACGTCACTATCTATGAGTTCTAACAGCTGTATAGCACGATTTTCCTTTTTTTGTGCGATGTTCGCGTCTGATTACCTTTTACGCAGATTACACATTTGCCGCCTTTAGCCGACGAAATTTTTCATCCGAAGCATTTTGGATCGCTGTAACACTTTCGCGGCAAACATGACCTAATCACCTGCGCCATAGGTCGTAGCTTTTCGCGGTCATTGCTGCATTATCGCGTGGTACGCAATTAGCATGGTACAAACCCTCTGAGAGAGAAGCAACGTCAACGTCACCGTCGTGCGGTGGTGAGTTTTCGTTAACATGCAAACCCCATAAAATAGGGGGTCCGTGGGTAACTGCGCTTTTAACCTCAAACCGAGGCTCTTTCCCGTTGTCTGTCATCTGGCTCACCGATAGCAAATTTGCATACAGGCTAGGAACGTACTCAGCATTCTTGAGCCCTATTTTTGCTATTATTCGTTACTACGACACCCTTGTTTATTACGCTTTTCTGATTTATCATCATTTCTTTACTTTTCACGATGTGTTGTCGTTATTGCGAATGTTCACATATGGCGATGAAGCAAATAAGACCTGGGGATCTTCTCTGTATTGCGATTCGAAAGCCAATGCGATTCGAATGGCGACACGGACTACTTAATACAAATTCATAGTGTCAAGTATCCGATTCCGAATGATTTGCCTTTCATATCGCAATACAGAGTAGACCCCTTGACTTTTTTGTGTATTTTGTTTCGATTTGTCGTCCTTCGCTGCTTTCTTACGGCAGTTTTTGCCTATGCGCCCTAATTGACTGCTCGAATGACAGCGAACTTTTGCATTTTCAACGCCTTGCTTCGCATCAAATTTTGCATCTTGCCAAAGTAGATTTTTCACAGCGTCTACAGTAGGCGTTTTCTTTGAGTTTTCAAAAGCATGCACTAGTGCTTGAAACTCATCAGGCAGTCCAGCTTACATTAGCGATGCGGTCAGCTCGTCGTCGACTTCCAGATCTGCGTTTCTAACCTTGAAAACGGTCATAATCATTGAATTTATATACTATTACATAGATTCACAGGCCGACAGCTTGAGTTATACCTATTGTTTCAAGAATTTAACCTTTCGCGACAAATCTTTGTCTTCAGGTATGTTTCCATGAGGGTATCCCGTCTTTTGCTGAGGTCTTATCGACAAAATATCCAAAATTATTTGGCTCGACCAACATCGTGATTTCAGCCAATGCTTTTTCATTGGCATCACGTTCGGCGTCTGTGGCAGTCTCAGACAACCCGTTGTGGACCATTTTCAATTGGTGCTCAAGTTAAAAAAACGCGCCAGAACTTTTTCAACCGACCTTATCGTAGCAAAAACACATAACCTGTTAACGCGTGCACATTGGCAGAGAGTTCAATTAAAAGAAAAATACGTGTGTTCTTGATGACAAAATAAAACGGAAGAAGAAAACCTTCCGATTCCTAGTGACATCTGTCGATAGTAAATGCATAGTTCAATATACACGTTCAAATATTTAAATTTTCTTTCAACAATTTCGCACCCACTTAACTGAACTAATAGAATAGTGCAGTATCTTCGTTGTTATTCCCCCCTGCAGTAAAGAAAAAATCGTTTCAAATAACAGACAAAATTTTATTCTGTGTGTATATCCATGCCTACCAACCCTGTAAACTAACAAATGCTCCTAATTGCTGCTGACAAATATATAGTAGATATATAAAAACTATTCAAAAACTACATATTCTATTTAATAGAAAAATGCATAAACACACATGCATAAATGTTTATCGTGTGTATGTGTATGAGAGTAGCACCAAAACAAAACCAACTACAAATTGAATAATATTTTCTTAGGCCACAAATGCTAGAACACCTTCTGTCATAAAGGTAGTACTATATGGATGTCAATGTGTATGTTTACGTGCATCTTGCAGAGGGAGAACATGGAATTGTTGTGGGTAAATGGAAAATAAACAAAAACTTTGAATAATGCTCACAATTCGTACAAATGCTCAAGAATTGTTACCAAAAAAAGTGAAAAAAGTGTAATAAAATAAAAGCAATAGCAATAGTAGAATAATCGAGTGAAAAAGACCTAAAAAAACAGCTACAATTATGGTAGAAAGCACTTAGCAAAATATGGCTACGATGAGCGTTGGAGAGGGAGAGGAATAATAGTGGAAAAAAGAAAGGTGGGCGCGCAGAACAAAAAAGAACAAATTAGAATAGCCAACAGTTGCTTGATTTAGAGTGTTTTAGCTTAGCTAAACAAGTTGGCCTTTAGATAACCTACTACAACAAAAAAGTACATACAAAAAAGGATAGTAACAATTTCTAGCATATGTAGCTCGATTTTTATTATAACCAGTTTTTTTTTGTAAGCAAAACATTGGCTACTTTCTGGAAGGAGCAGAGCGTGTCAGCAAAGCGTGTTTATTCTAATTTCGACCCTCTATTCAAGTGCTGGCTTAGAATGAAAAAACGTCGGCAAGAATTGTGGCGGCCTGTCATACCTGTTTTGCTTCGCCCACTAAATTTTTTCCATAGAATTTTTTGAAATATTTTTTTTTTCTTATTCGTGCTGTCTTTGTTTACTTGGCGATGTTAAGTAGTAATTTTCTGATAAAAATATATGTGCATAGCGCATGTGTTTTTTTTTTTTAGATATTTTGTTAAGCATTTGTATATTGTTATGGAAAACTGCAGATGGTTATACCGATATTGTCTACAATGTACATATTACGAAAATACTAAAGTAGGCGCTTTGGAAAGGGATTCACTTCATGAATTCATTCTAAACGTAGGGCTTACCCAATTTTATATATATAGGTACGAGCAATGTATGTACGAATGTACATACATACATATATGAATGTAATTGCTCGACTTTTCCATCAATACTCTGAAAGTCCAGCCAGACGAGGCAATGCAAATATGTAATTTCCAAAAGTTTCAAATTCAATTATTTCGAAAAGTGAGAGCAGGCGCAGGCACACCTTGACTGGAGAGTGACTTTCGGAAGAAATATTTAATTTCCGAAAAGCGATATCTGTAGCTCGTTTCTGTAACTCTTCACCGATTATTTCTCTACTGGTAGAGAATGTACGTCATTCTCTACTACTCATTACTGAATTCGCCTTGGTAGAGAATTTCTTCATTTAGTTACAGAAACGAGCCCCTTATACCTTTTTTTCGCTTGGTTTGGCAGCACTTTCTGCAAATTTCAACCTTTCTGCTGCAGTACCAGCAAGTTACAAGTGTTTTTTGGGTAATGGTTTCCGCCAAGGCGAATTTTTGTTTATGCTTTTGGTACACGAATGCCAAACTTCAGCTATTCTTTGTCCAAGGAAGAAGAGTGTAAGAAAATTCCAACACTCTCCCTTTCCCACTCACTAACTCAAGTGAAATAAGAAATGTAAAATTTTAGCTATTCTTCGCTCAAGGAAGAAGAGGGAGGCAAATTCCAACACACTTTTTCACTCACTCATAAGAAGTTTTGACATATGTGTACCGAGGCGAATGAAATCAGCTGTTCTAGCAACACCACCTTATATGATTTCCGCTCTGTTAGTTGAGGTTATACTCCAGAAGCTTTTTTTTTTTTGAAAAATTTATTTCCGAAAATTTCACTTTCCCAATTTGACAGCAAAACGCTTTAGAAAAGTACTTATGTTACCAGGTGTGACTGCACTTTAGCTTTTAGCCACGCTCCAAAAACACTCGCTTAAGGCTATAAATCAGCTATCCTTTTGCCTGCACTCTGACTAACTGGCCTATACATACATATGCTTGTATATTAGTCTGCATTGTAATTGATACAAAAGTTGCTACAATGATTTAGCGGAAAATGGTTTCCTACTGCATACAGTGATGGTCGGCCATTCAAAAGAAATTTATTAATTTTTCATATGCATTTATGTGCATAAATACCTAGCTATCATAAATAATAATCGCATTCTGTCAATGCTTGTTTGGTTTAGCGAGCGTGTGAGTGAGCTGCATCATCTGCTTCCGTACACATTTGTATTTTTGTATTTTTAATTTCCATTTTTTTTTTTAAATCTGAAATGTGCATTTTTATGATTAATGATGTGTTTGATGGCGCAAGCAGCAGTTTTTATTTTAAATATACATATATACACAGCTATAGTATATATTAAATACTATTTAGCTAGTAACGTTAAACGAGTCTGTTAGTCTGCCAAGGTACTGCTTCTACCGGCCGTCTGGCCAACCGTTCTTCCTTATATTTGTGCTCGTACATATATTCATCAAACTGCTAAGGAACCAAATTAATTCATCAGGGAATCGTGCTGTGCCACCGCTCAAGGTGTTTTAACTTTCAATGCCTATTTTCCCCAAGCCTCGTTCTTCTCTGCCTTAGCGTCATTTCGTCGTTTCTTACCCATTACAAACGGTAGCCACTACTGGGCGTTATTTCTGTGCATATTTATTTTTTCGAATTGACCATGTATCCATAGTACAATAGCACTGTATTCCCACAGCGAATTCCATAGTAAACAAAAACAATTTGGGTTTTTGTTTTTCTTGATTTAGCGGAGAAATGAATTTATACACAATTAAAATATTTTAACAAATATGCATTATTTCACTATCAAAATAAACTGTAAGACTGTCAGAGATTTTAAGTAATAGCAATTTTACTATAAAATTGATCGCTCTCTTGGGCATACATTTGTTGCTCTTGGGACCATAATCGTTGCTCTTCTCAGCCTTTACGAACCCTCGAAGCACGTAATCATTGCAGCTCTGAATGCATAATATCCTTTCATATTATTATTGTTATTATTACTTTTTTAAGTGAGATTCCCCTCAATGCATTTCTCTCATCTCTGGCAATCAAAATATTTACATGCGCTTGCATTTACATTCATTTTCGTGTGTGTCTTGACTACTTTTTAGAATTCCTTTAACTGTTTATTTTGTTCATGGGCAAAAATGAAAAGAGCAATTCAAGTGAATTCCAAGAAGGGTTCTTCTTGACAAAATGCACGTTTGCGCTTGTAAAAAAAATACGTAAGTTTTTCGGACCTTGAAGTCTGTGCTGGGTTTACCAACTAATTTCTCCTTCAATTGTTGTTGACTTAATGCATTCTTGCATATTGTGGAATGCAGTGAGTGACATTATAGATCTTATAGCATACCAAGAAGTAGATATATAAGAAAGTGTGTAAGTGCTCCAATTTACATTATTTCTGCTCGGTAATCTATTAACTTTGCAATTCTCAAATATCTTTTGGAGACAGAAGAGACTTTAATTTTTTAATAGGTGGGACTTAAGTGAATTTCCAATGTTTTTTGTATCATCTTTCTAGGTTCTACTTTGCATAGTTTTAATTTTAAATACTCGGCAACAACGCAATGTGGCTTGCATATTCTTAAGTTATCGCTCCTTTATTATTTACATACTAACTGGTAGTAAAATTTCTCTTTTACGCTTTTTAGGTGAATTTATCCGTTTGCCTCTGGACGAAATTCTTAACGACGTATTACAATTGGCTGAATTCGGTAACGATAATAACGAGGTAAGCTGAAAGAGAAAATTAATGACTTTTTCGTAATTTCTCTAAAAATTCTTCAATAATTTGATAATAACGTTTTCAAGAATGTCAATTGCTAAAAAATATACAGAAGGTGTACAATATTTTGGAATCATTTCAATGGTCATTTAGGTATTTCTATATAGACTTTTATCTTTTGCCCATAAATAAAACCTTTCGTTTTCAAAAAGCTTAACTCCATGGTTTTGGTAGCGAGCTTTTCGAAGACAAGTGCTAAGAATGCGGATAATCTGCATACCCAAACTTTCGCCGCGCCAAAGTCAGACAAACTTCAGTGTGCATAGTCCACACGTACGGTCGGCTCTAACCATCCAAGCGCCTCGGCAACTCGTAATATGGTTCTCTCCAATGAAATGTTCCTATATGCCTATCATTTAGTCAGTCACAAAATCAACTAAGTAAAACTTAATTTTTCTAGCTTCGTTCTTAGCAAACTCTCTAAAGGGTTAGGCAAAACCTACAATTCCTGAAACCAGACTTTCAGTGGGCAACTGGTTTGAAATTTTAACTACGCTCGTCAATTGTAGCATATTTTGTGTCGAAACTTAAAAAAAAACACCACCTATAGAAATAACGTTTATTGTGCAACTTCCCTTTTAATTTGTTTGAAATCTACCCGCTTTGCGAATAAGTTTAAAGGCATACCTCATATCAGCAAAAGGCTTGCAAATGAAACAAAATTTCACCGTCTCATGCGCCTAAAGGCTTAGGAGTTGGTTTATTTGAATGAAACGCCGGTATTTGAAGCCAGAGACCTGCAATCTGTAATCCCGTCTGCTTAATGAGATCAGCTAGAGCTTCTGTGGCTGAGGACTGTAAATCCAGTCCAATTATGTTCAAGGTAGGCTGCTGATCTCACAAGGCAGGTCACCCGCACAGACGTGGCGTGGATACACCTATTAAGAGAGACAGAAGGGGATCTACTTATCGTCACCTGTAGCCAGCGTTGCCATAAGTCAAGATTTATCTTGAAAATTAAGATTTTTTGTGCTGTTTTTTATTGAAAATCTTGAAAATAAGATTTTTTTAAAAAGCAAAATTTTACACTGAAAATATCTTCAAAATGAAGATTTTTGTGTATGAAGTAAGATTTTTTAAGTTTAAGTTAAAATTGTTAACATTTTATGCTTACATCATTGTAAGCAGCAATTGAAGGAAGAAGAAAAATGTTGTTTTTCATGAGTATGTTATAGTGGAATTACAATGTGGCAGTGGCAGCGTCATTGGCACTAAAAACTCGAAATTTTTATAAAGTTTGGACCTACATAAGCTTTCATAAAAAAATAATAAACTTTAAATAAACAAAAGAAAAATAGCCAAAACTTGCTAAACTGT
>JAPVRG010290783.1:0-10061 GCA_029783565.1 Rhagoletis cerasi
GAGAGAGAGGTATTTAGATCCGAAATGCAAACAAATTTTATTATTAAAACCGCTTGGGGCAAAACTTTCTATTTATATTGGATTATAATAAATAATCCACACTTTTGGCACCTTGCGTTATTTACATACATATATTTGTTTATATGAAATTGTTGCGTATTTTCTTTTATTTCATAGTGGATTTCCTGCATAGGGAAAGTTTCTTTGTATTTGATGTTTCCAAATGATTAAGATGAAAGGATAGTCCAAAAATAGGCACCAATGTTTTCCGTTCTATAATCTTGACCGTGGTCTGTGTTATACCATTACAGCGCGTTATGAATCACATTACTTTTCAAAATTGACATAAAATACTAAAGACGTATCGAAATTTTTTTGTTTTTTGTTAAAAATATGTTTTGGCCGAAAAGAAGCTATCGTAAGACTTTGAAAAAGTTCGTGAAGTCAAGTCACGTCACTATAATATCTATCCCCATACCCAAAATAAATGGCAAAACACATTGGAGTTGTTTCCATTATCTTCTAAAAAGTCAACAAAAAACCTTTTCCTACCATCATTTATACTGGGCTATAATCGCGGCATCCATGCTCGAATATATACTCGTTTTGAACTGAATCAAGTAAAATAAAATAGCATATTTTTTTCTTTCCAATCTATATACACAGGGTGTCCAAGAAGTACCACGACAACTTGAGGAGGGAGGGTGAGCTCCCTGATAAGCAAGAATTCTTCAGGTAAAAGTCTCACCGTTTTTGAAATTTTGAAATTTTTTTGAATTTAAAAAACACGGGCCTTCGCATGTATTTTCGTTAACAGCATGTATATTAAAAAAAATAAAACGTTTACTAATTATAGCGCTGTTTGTACATGCAGTTAGAGAAAATACAGTTTTTTTTAAATTCAAAAGTTTTTTTTTAAATTCAAAAAATATTAATATTTCAAAAACGGTGACACTTATAACTCAAAATTTTTTGCTTATCAGGGAGCTCACCCCCCAACCTAACTTCTCATCAAGTTTGTCGTGGTACTTCTTGGTCACCCTGTATAAAAGTGAATGACTGCTTGTTTGAACTCTAACAACGTGAAGATAGTACTTCAGATTGGGAAATACGCATACCAACGTGTTCGTCTCACAGAGGAGAAGGTTCTTAGCTATATTTTAAATAGGGTTTCCACCTGTTTGAAAAGTCAAATTTAATTAAATTATACACAAGTGCTATTAAATATTTAAATATGGGTATCGAACAGTTCGCTTTGGCGAGCAGAAGTTTTGTAGCTATATTTTAAGAGGGTTGCCACCTGTTCGGAAGAAGGTTTGTAGCTATATTTTAAAAAGGGTTGCCACCTGTTTTGAAAGTCAAATTTAACTAAATTATAACAAGTTATATGAAATATTGAAATATGGATGTCGAATGGTTCGTTTCAGCAAGGAGAAGGTTCTTAGCTATATTTCAAAGTGGGTTGCCACCTGTTTGAAAAGTCAAATTTAATTAAATCATACACAAGTTATATACAATTTTAAAGTATGAGTGTCGAACTCTTCGCTTCGGTGTGTAGAAGGTTCGTAGCTATCTTTTGAAGAGAGATGCCACCTGTTTAAAAAGTCAAATTTAATTAAATCATACACAAGTTATGTGAAATATTGAAGTATAGGTATCGAACGGTTCGTTTCGGCGTGAAGAAGGTTTGTAGCTATATTTTGAAGAGAGTTGCCACCTATTTGAAAAACCAAAATTAAGTAATTATGGGTGTCAAACGAAAGAGTGTTGAGAAATACTTAGTTTGAATTTATTATGCGTGGAACAGATAGCCAAGGAAGTTCAATAGAAGGAAACGGGTGCAATTATTCCATAGTACCCTGGTATATATTCGTCCGATGCATGTGTGTATATGTTTATCCAAATAACGCCGAGTGCTATTGTAAGTTATTCTCTGCTTTGAGAACCGTCGACGGAGAAGAATGCCAAACGTATAGGGAGGCATGCTTTAAACTGGGCTTACGTAGGAATTATCAGCATTGAAACACAGCTCTGACCGGAACTTCATTCGCGTGTCATCCAAATCAAATACGAACACTGTATGCGCACCATCGAATCCTCGAGAACTGTGGGAAATGTATCGCGAGGGCTTCGGTGAAGACATTCTAAGACAAGCAAATTTAACCGTTCCAAATCAGGAATATTCCGGTGACATTTTCAATGAAGCTATAATATTGATTGAGGGCTTATGCATGTCAATCAACCACAAACGCATTTGCTAACTCAGTGTGCCAGCATCGGCACGAGTTGGAAATGCTGTGCACAACAGAGACTCGATTTGAAAAGAGCACTTTGATGCAAGTCAGCTGGAACATTTTGTGCACAAGCAAAATGCGCTTAGTAGTGGATCGGAAAAAAAAATACTTTTACGAAAAGTGAGTCCGCTAGGTGGCGCTAGAGTCGAGATACACAGAAAATACGATTTTGATGAAATTAGAAAGGTATGCTGCAGGTGCGATTAGAAATCCCTTTACGAAAAATATTAATTAAAGACATACACTTCTTACGTGCATTATACAAAAACTCTTTGTAGTAAATGCATTTCTATAAAATTTAACTATATGAAAACATAGGCCCGTAGTCATAGTCGAGATAAAGTGATCTGCCCATCCCAATGAAAATTATATCAAAAAACTGCTACTAGCTTTAGAGTAGACTTCATCTTAACTGTGACAACAGGACATTGTTTTTAAATTAATCAAAGCTGCATTTTTAGCTGCAAGTATATGGAAAATTAGTAAGCTACGTAGACAGAGTTGCGTGTATCAGCTAGTATAACCTTAATTGGAAAAAGGGACTCGTTATCGAGTGCCGTAATCTAAAAATGAAATCTTGAATCGAGTCTCTTTCGATCACGGATGCCGCATTTCGCACCCTGAATGTAATTAGAAATAAGAATATTATGATTATCAATGCATACATATATGTAGCCCTGAGCAATCTGCATTCTATGACACTCCCATTTTGTAAGCACTCGAGATGCTTTTCTATTAAATAGTACATACTAACTTTTTCCCACTCACAAAAATGAAGCGCGCAGATACTAACTATCGCTTAAAAATCTGAAGAATGTTTGCTTAGATTACCGTTGTTTACATTTTGCACCAATTTTCAGAAAATCAATTTAATTGACTGTTGAAAATTTGCACTCAAGTGACTAACCATCAAAGTGAAAAACTTTAAACGGTAGTCCGGTGGGCAGTAAAGATAAAATAATAAAAGCGGTTGGTCTGATGCACACTAATAAGAAATAGAGAAGAAGAGGCTTAACGCTTAAGGCGTATTCAACCTTTCTAAGTGCTTTCACTTTCAACGAAGCTTTACACTGGTAAACGCAACTTTGGTCGCTGCTAATTTCGTGGCGGTTGCGCGCTGTTATTGTTGTTGCTGCAAATTAGTGTGATTGAACTCATTTTCTGATTGCTGCTGCTGCCAATACTTTTTTATGTGTTATTGTATTTCCGTTGGATGTACACTACTATTTTATTTATTTTTATTTTCGTTTGGCATCTCGGGGGTTGGCAAGCATTTATTTAGCTATCACCTTTTTATATGTATACACATACATATGTATGTATATGTATTGGCATTTGCTTGTGTGTGTGTGTTTTTATACCCGAGCGCACTTGTGCACAAGGGTATATTAACTTTGTTAACATGACGTTTGTTTGTAACAGCCTAAAGGAATCGAGATAGATATAGACATATATATAACAAAATGCTCAGAATGAAAAGAGAAATCGATGAAGCCTTGTCTGTCTGTCTGTCCGTCCGCCCGTCCGCACGATAACTCGAGTAAAAATTGAGATATCTCAACGAAATTTGGTACGCGTATTTCTATTAAGATAGGGACGGATGGTATTGAAAATGGGCGAAATCGGACAATAACCACGCCTACCTCCCTCATAACGGTATTTAGCAGAAATACAAAAACTGCGATATTTTAGTAACTTCTGAAGCTTATACACACAAAATTGATATTTACGATAATACGTTACCGGGTAATAAGAATATTATGAATTTTTGAAAAATGGGCGTAGCCGCGCCCACTTATGGCCTTATATGTATATCTCGGTAACCGCTTTACCAATTTCTACCAAACTTGGCACAAGTGTTGATCTTGGTCCAGCATAGAAAGTAGTTGAAAAGTTTTGAAATCGGACAATAACTACGCCCACTTCCTATGTAACCGCAATTTATAGAAATACGAAATCTGCAATAAATCATTAATTACTGAGGCTAACTTACTCAAAATTTATGTTTGCAATAATTCCTTAGCAAGAAATACGATTACAACAAATTTTTAGGAAATGGGCGAGGAGCCGCCCCACAGTGGTTCCAAATCAACTATAAGCGGATAAAATTCAATATCTCGTAAATGGTTAGCCCAATTGAGCTGAAAATTGGTATAATGGAACCCCATGGACCACCTAATACGAGATAAAAAAAAATTGGAAAATAAAAAATGACTGCCCAAAATTTCAAAAAAAAAAAAGAAATCTGATAAATTACATTTTAGTTTAGAGTTATGATATAAACTGTAAGATATTAGATTTTAACCTTGTAAAAATCTACGATAAGACCACGGCAACATAGAGTTTACGGGTAACAAACTTTAAGCAACTTTATTTTATAAGGGGGGATAAGGACAGTTAAAGTCCTGGAGCAATCAAATAAGCAGCTTTAGGCAGCTGACTTTACTTCTACCTAGTTGTAAATAGTGTATATAATACTGAAATATAGTGCTCCATTTGGAGAAGTGTGGAGCTTTTTTTTGTAGGCCTTTTAACCCTTTGCTGTCCCCTAAATTTTATTTTGTTTAACTTTTGTGAGTTTCATAAAGAATACTGTAATCGGAGGAGTTATCTTTTATACTTTGTTTAATGCTCATATATATGTGGAATATAAAAATCCTAAAAGATTGTCAAAATTATTCATTAAAATTATTCAGAAATATCCGTACTAACAATAGAACAAATTCTCCGATTTTTCCTGGAGAGCATATAGCATACAAAGAAATTGGATACACTTTTTCAGAACTCCCATGCAATTAGCTAATTAGGAGGAATATGTTTTGAAGTTTTATTGTTTTTGAACTTTTTACGTCAGGAACCATAGTCCGCTTATGATTATCGATTTCAACTTAACTCGGTATAATTAATGGACTTGAAATTAAATCGGGCTAAAACTACGCTCACTTTTCATATAACGGTAAATTTCAGAATAATGGAAACTTCGATATTTCGAAATTTGGAAAAACGGTAACTTACTCAAACTTGATACTCACACAATCTCTTAACAAGAAATACGATTTTTATGCACTTTTAGAAAATGGGCGTAACACCGCCCACTTATGACCAGGGTTCGAAAATAAACCGTACAAAACAATATCCAATTGCTTATCGACTATCATATCATTTATTGTTTTGTATAGTTTTCTACAGATGATGATGTTTTTTTGTTTTGTACCGAACTTTTGAAGTAATAAACGAAACGAAATAGTAACGTATCATAAAGTTTATTTTCGTGCACTGCTTATGACTATATAAGCTTAACTCGGTAAATGCCTTATCGATTTCTCCAAACACAGAGCATATTATCGAAAATCTTCGAAAAAAAAAAACACCCCTGTTTAAAACGTAACGGTAGGTTTCAGAATAATTTTTCAATGTTTAATACGTGCGCCGGGTATTTAATGTTTGGTTTCGCCCAAGCTTAGCCTGCTTTACTTGTTTTGTTTTAAGTAGTCGATTTTCTTTTTAAATGTTTTGACATTGGCCAGTTGGTAGCAGGGCTTGCATTCGAATTTTTAGCTTATTTTTATTTGATTTCTTTCCTCTACTTTTGATTCCATTCAGAGAAAAGTTCACTTTTCACAAGTGTCGTTGTATGTTTCTTGCTGCCTTGGCGTATTTTGAAGGGCAAATTGTTGCAGACACAGCTATTTTCACAGCTGCATGCACTTATACATATAAAATAACTGCAAGTACATTTTTTTATCATTTGTGTATGCATGTATGGGTGCAAGTGTATACATACATATGTGTATGTATATAATTCGTAAATTTGTAAGCGTTTAAGTGCCCAATTATTTGGTAATTTGCACTTTTTATGTACCTTTTTTTGTTTTAACCAGTTTTTGATGGTGTAACCAGTGCAAGCTTGACTGTGAGCTAATGGTTAACAAATCGCAAGTGAGGTGAAATAAAATTGTTTGTGTTTTTTTTTTGCATTTGCATGGTGAAGGTTCCCGAACTACATATGTATGTATTTTCTGAAATTCTGTAGAAATTTGTTTTATACATACATACGTAGTGCAAGATGCGGGTTCGATCCCTGCTGAAGTCTAGAAAAAGAAGTCTGATGAGGAGATGTGGTGATCTCCGAAATAGCAGCTATAATTTCTATCGCTTAGATTTAGTTGCTTTTCCATTTTTCCTAAAAATAAAATGGTGGTATAAAGCTCAATAACACGGTTGAAGAATAAATGTTAATACGCCACATAAATATTAACAGTAATTTTTTTAATTTTTTCCCCTGTTTATTTACTTTGTTTATCATTACATATTTGTTTATTTGTTTACATATTCTGCTGTAGGTGGCCTCATATTCGAATTCCGTCAGACATGACATCAAAATGATAATATAAAATTTCGATTTTCATTTTATTTGTCTTGAATTCGAAAAAGCATATGTGAAGTGCAGGAAAAAAGAGTATTAAAAATAGTTTTTGTGTGAGGATATTTAAATAGAAATTTGCTTAAAGAAAACAAACTTCTGATTATGCTTTTACGATTAATGCATGATTTTACAACTCATTTTAAGTTGGTTTTGTCATAGCTAATTAAAAGTGAGGTATTTGTCGAAATGCCGAAAAAAATCTAAACACAAGTTGGTTATTTTTATCAATTGATAATTTTTCACTACAGGGGTATTAGTGTAAATTTCTTATTTAAATTGTTATATTTTACCTACATACATTTCTTATGCAAATTTCTTACTGCCAGATCTTAGCATCTTAAACATTTATTTAGCATCTTTATTTGCTACATTTTTTGTTAGCGCTTTCTCATTTATTCTTTTAACAATATTCTCTACGCTTTGCAGTAACTATTCAAAGACGTTTTTTTGTTGTGGTTTCTATTATGTAACAAGTCGCCAGAGCTTAATGATTGGTCATTTACCACCATAAGCTTAACGACAGTTAATATACATACATACATACACAAGCCACATAAACACTTGTTTGCGGTTTATTGCCCATCAAAAACAACATTTACACAATCATTACGTTTATATAATATTCGGAACTGTACAAAATCTGAAATATCACTTAAGTGAGCCAATGAACTTGAGAACTTTTAGAGGCGTAGAAAAAAAATTAGTGTTTGAGATTGGGTATAAAAAAAATTCGTATGGGGAAATATTTTTCCAGTAATACCTCCACACAATTTTTTTGGAGATATTTTCACTTAAAAGAAATAATCCCAGGAATGTTCGATATTTAAGAAAGTATCGATATCATGAATCGATATAATTGCTTGTAAAATCGATACGGCGATATATCGTGCTGAACAATATCGATATCGGAAAAAGTGATATTGCAGAAATCGATTTAAAAAATCTTTTCTAATATCGAGTCCCCACTGCCAAAAAAAACGTATATGACCTTTCCTCAAAAATTTTTTTTATGCAGAAATGCTCTCACAGCATCTAGAGGCATTTCTGCATCAAAAAGAAAATTTAAGAAACTGTCGCTTGCGTTGAGTGCTCCATAAGTGCACACTATAAATATATAGAAACAATTTTTTCATATTATTATGAAAGTACTTTCCATATTGTAGACTTTCTAATTTCAATAGATCCTTTTGATCTGAGACAGTGAGATTTTTTGATAATTTAGGGGGTACTGGAAAGTCAAATTAGTCCAACTATCCTCTCGTGGAGAAATGCTGAATATAAGCCCCGCCAAAATACATCTGGAATTTCATTCTGTACGCTAATTGTTTTATTTTTCACTCGTTTAGTTGAATTACTGAATTTCATTATTTTTTTTTTATGTATACCTTTTTATTTATCTATTTTAAACCGACTTCAAAAAAAGGAAAAGTTTATCAATTCGTCGAAATATTTCTTTTACGTATGTTACCGCTGAATTTTGGATCACGTGAACCGATTTCGATAATTCTTTTTTATCGGAAAGGTGGTACCTAAAGGGTGATACAATACTAATTTGGTTTAGTTCAGTTCATTGGTTCATGAAGAAATTAACGATACTCCTACATTTTTATATGAAAATTGAAGTCGGTTGTGTTTTTTTGCTTAAACATTTCTTGTTTCAAATTAAATATCGATATTGGGGGTAAAATACCGATCTCTTCGATACATCGACCCGAGAAATATCGATTCAAAAAATCCAAGAAATAAGGATTTTCGAAATAGTCGATATCATATCGAACATTTCTAACCAAGCCTGCAATTGAGGTTAGATTACGATAGATAAGGAAGGCGTGTATGAAGTCTTTATACTTCCATTCGGAGGTATATTGCCCCATTGCAAGATATTTGGCTCTGTTCACGTGGGAGACGGGTGCCGAAGAAGATGTAATGAAGAACTGTACGAGCTTTTCAACGACATGGACATATGTAGTTAAGCGCCTTAAAAATACAACGATGCAGCGTACTTTATGGAAAAATAACCCGCTTGAAAGATCGCTGCAGTCGGCAGGCAGGTTCTCCGAATAGAGACCCACCTCAGCAAATTTTTCCATTTTGAGCCATCAATATAGATTTCCTGGCAGTTGGCCAGTGTTATATTATTTCCGTAGTGGATAACCGTATAAGGATCCTGAAGCGGAAGTCCCAGAATGAGGCAATGTAATCAATGTGCTGGCACATAAGGTAGCCTTGATGCCGTTAGGGCCTCTTAGATTAAGGACCTCTTTTGCAACTACTCCAGTTATGCAGACTTGTAACGGCTTAAAATGGAAGATCTTCCCTTCTTGGGGTGTGGTGCTCACAGCGCCTGATATACCAATGACTGCAAGTTTCTGAACTCTTCTAATTATTTTCTGTTTGAAATTTTTTGTAGCGCTTCCAATCAGAGCTCCATAAGTTATGAGCGGTCGGACGACTGTGGCTTAAACGCCGCGACTGACGTGCGGTAATAGGCCCCAGTTTCTCCCGAATGCTTATTTCCTGGTATGGTAAGCTGCTAAGCCTTTTCTTATCCTCTCCTCGACGTTACGCCTTCATCTCAGCTTGGAGTCAAGAACAATACCTAAGTGTTTCACCTCGGCTGAAAGTTTCAAATTAGTTCCATTTATTTAGCCTTGATGGAGAAAATACGGGAGAGTTTTTTCATGGTTCAAAAGAAAAGTTTAGTTTTAGAAGAGTTGACCCCTAGCATATCGATTCCACTGATTGGCTCAGAATCAGGCGGAAATTTATATAGTCAAGCCATCCGCGTACTAAACTAACTTTGTTCTCCTATTTAAAATCGAGGACCACAAAAGGGGCGATAGCACACCTCACTGCCGAGTTCCACAGGCAGTTTTCTTAGTCACAAACCTTATGTCTGCAACATTGCGTTGATTGATCAACTCTTGATCATTGAGTCGATCTATGCCACTCTACATTGTTGCATGTCTTGTCTCTGTCCTGTTGAAAGCGGCCTACACATGCTAAAAGTTCATCGACTTACTTTCTACTAAACTATAGTTTTATCGGAAAGCTTAAAAATCTTTGACAGTAAACCGCATGGTAATTGCTCGATTATGTCATTATTTCATGGCTTAGATAATTTATATTCCAGAATAAAAGGTGGACTAATTTTAGGCATTTAAAAAGAAGCGCACGCCTTATTAAACCAAATAGGTTAATGACCTGTCAATCCAATTTGTAAATAACTCATAGAGTTACACGATATTTAATGTGAAAGTCATTACTGAAATACATAGAAAATTCAAACTGATATGCAAATTTTTTTTTGAATAGACACACCACTTCAACATAAAGTACCA
>JAPVRG010290785.1:4613-15296 GCA_029783565.1 Rhagoletis cerasi
CTGCACAAACATCTTGTGAAACTTTAACACATACAGACACATGTATGCATCAAAATCTTTTTTAATGTTTTGATTTCTAAGTTAAGATATGTATACATTAATTTTTTTTTTTTATTATTACATATTAAAAAACTGATTCAAATGAGAAAATGTGTTAATGCGATGTCTTTCATAAGAAAAAATAAACGAGATTTAATTTCTCAATGTGAGTAAATTATTAAAATTTTTATTTTGTTTATTAACTCAATATATTTTCACAATCTTTTAGTTTTAAATCTTTGTTTACCCTTTGTGTGACAACATCAAGGCGCACGCCACAAATCGTAGGAAAGCTCGGCCAAACACTAACATATGTGTAAGCGCCAATCTATTAATATTATTATTATTATTATTTTAATTTTTACTTGCACACTCGTAATTTTGAAATAAAGCAAGCGTAAATTATGCATGACTAGGCATAGAAAGTAATCGTAATTTTGATTTTTTTTATAGCAAAATCGTTATTATATAGTTTCCAGATTTCTTTTGTCGCTTGAAAATGAAGTATGATGACCCGATAATCCCTATTAAATTAACATCTATTCAAAAGTGGTTTATAAATACTCCAGCAGTAGAAATTATCAGACATAATAAAAATCCAAATATAACGATTATTCTTGATCGAAATAATAAAAATGAAGGAATAACGATTTTGCAATGATATAAAAAAAATCTTGGTATTTAATGGTTATTTTCGGTCCCTGTCTCCCCGTTTGATATTAAACGGATCGGATAGGTACTTCCAATTCTGACGGAGCTGGTGGTATTGCTCAACGTCATATTATACAGCTCTTCTTCGAGGCTGTCGAAAGCGGCTTTGAGATCGACAAATATGTGTCGGTACTTTTCTTGCGTTTTTTTTTGCGATGGTGAATACCTGGTCTATGCCGAATTTACGAGGTCGGAAGCCACACTGATAAGGCCAAATATTTATGAGGCTGACCCCGCGGTAGTTGGCGCTTATGGCGGAGTTACCCTTCTTGTGAATTGGGCTGAGCACACTTACATATATTCCAGTCAGCAGGCATGCGTTTGTTCACCCATATTCTGCATCAAAATTTATGGATAACCTTATCAACTCCTTGCCGACGTACTTGAATAACTCAGCCGGCAGACCGTCGGCTCCAGCAGCTTTGTTGTTTTCAGCCGTAAAACTCGTCATAGGCAGGCGGTAGGACACCGATTCAGTCGTCATTAACTGGGGCTCGGGATCATATCCACGGTTTTCAGTGCTTTTACCAATCAACGAAAAAAAGTGTTCTCACCATAATTTAAGTATGTTCTGGACATCGGTCACTAGGTCGCCTGGTTACAGGAGATCGGTCCGGAAACCTTCCGTTAGTCGTCTAACTTTCTGATACAATTGCCGGCCGTTTTTTCTATGTACCAGCGTTGCAAGCCCTTCGCACTTACGTATTTCGGCTTCCCTCTTTTGATTACGGAAAATACGTCGCACTCCCATGTTCAGATCCCTATATCGGTCCCACACAGCACGCATTGAGTCCGATCACAGCGTGGCCCTGTAGGCGGCATATTTTTCCCCTGCATTAGCGAGACATTGCTCGTCGTACCAGTTGTTCGTTCGGCTCGCTGAAGTCCGACTACATACTTCGGTGGCGGTACGTAATGAGCGAAAAATGTTATTCACTGCTGATCTATGCCGGCTTGATTAAGAGTGCTCTCTGAGAGCAGGTTTGAGAGTGGATTGGCGAATATGCAATTTTTACTGGGCGCACATTTCTTTCGATGCACACAGGCGTGTACCCATGTTGGCTGCAAGAAGATAGTGGTTCGACTCGAAGTTAAGCGCCCCGGAGCCTTCCGAGCAAAGATCACTTTCTTACCCATCCTCGTATTGAAAACGCAAAGCACGATTTTTATATTGTTACGGGGGCAGCGTATGTAAGTGCGTTTCAATCGCTTTGATGCGGGTTTTAGCGAGAAACTCGTTCAGTTCTCGACAGTTCTCCTTACCTTAGCCTTGGTCTTCTCGCGTACATCAAACAGCCGGGCAGATTCACCTTTCCCATTAAGGGTCCAAACATTCCAGGTGTCTACCCTCAAATCATAGTTCTTTTTAATCGTTTGCCGGGGTCGTCATCAAACGAAGGGGATCTCATTCGAGGCTTGGTGGGTCCCAAACCCAACGAAAAAACAGAGACTGGGTAAATTTGTATAGCGAACCGCTTGCTCCAAGACAGACACCCGCTTGGAACCTCACCTCAACTTCAGTTAGCCCTTAAGCTGAATAAGTCGGAGTGACCCCACCGAAGCTCCCTCTCCTGCCGTAACCGAAGGCTCCACAGGGATTGGTTCCCGCATCCCGCAGATTGGTTGCTAACGCTGCTTAAGAATGCGCGAACGGGATAACAAGTTTTTAAAATTCAAAAAATGTTTGGGAATTCTATACGAAGTTTGGAACTTTGATGTATGTAAATATATGTTTTTTGTTATAGAATTATCTATAGTTTCATTAGAAATTAACGAAACATATTTATCTTGAAAAACATTGTGAATGTTATAGACAAATCCAATGGACCATTCTCACTGTGAGTCACGGTATGTGCACTAGGGTGGTCCAAAATAAGTAAATTCTGAAATTTAATGCTCTCACCCCCTAGGATTGTTCTATACCGAAAAAAGTATACCCCTGTTTTTTGATTTTAAAATCAAAATATATTTAGAGGTCGCTCAAAGCGCTCAAAGTTTCCCATGTATGTATTTTGTATGGGGAAAATGAGACTGTTCGTAGAAATGGCATAGAATCCATGAAAATCAAAATTTTTCAATCTGAAAACTCTGCTTCTCTTCAGAAGTCTTCAGAATAATGTCAAATTGTTTATTTAAATTTTTTTTAAATTTAATTATTTTTTAAGGGTCTCCGAAAAATCCCAAAAAAAATCAAAAATACAAAAATAAGCGTTAAAAAGTATTTCTTACTATTTTTCCGCATTCGAAAAATGTTTAAATAAAAATTGGGTATTATTCTCTGAAGTCTTTTGAAGAGAAGTAGGGGTTTCAGATTAAAAAATTTTGATTTTCATGGATTTTATGCCATTTCTACGAAAAGTCTTTTTTTTCCATACAAAATACATGGGAAACTTTGAGCGCTTTGAGGTACCTCTAAATATATTTTTATTTAAAAAAAAAAAAAAACAAGGGTATATTTTTTTCGGTATAGAACAATCCTAGGGGGTGAGAACATTAAGTTTCTTACTTTACTTTTCTCCAATACTTTTTTTTGGACCACCCTAATGTACATACATACGAAGGTTTGTATTTCGATAACTTTGTACTTTAATTTTTCATTGGCGTATAGGACTACACCTTTTCTAATAGTACTTCAGAAAGCGTCAAATATATTTCAGAAATCATCAAATGTACTTCGGATTAGTAAAACGTACTTCAGAAACCGTTAATTGGACTTCAGATTAGTCAATTGTACTTCAGAAATTGTAAAATGTAATTCAGATTAATCAATTGTACTTCGGAAACTGTAAAATGTACTTCATATTAGTCAAATGTACTTCAGAATCCGTTAATTGAATATCAGATTAGTCAATTGCACTTCAGAAACTATAAAATGTACTTCAGATTCGTAAATTGTACTTCAGAAACCACTTTTGTAAATGTACTTCAGGTGGTAAAGTAGCGCTCTACAATCCATTTACCATTACAGTTTACTTCTTTTAATGTAGGGACTTTGCCCCAAATCCTTCTCTTTTGAGAATATTGATATAACCAGTAATTATTTCTCTGAGGGTGATATATCCCTCGAACAAACTTTATGTAAAAGATGTTTTCACGACAAAAGGAGAACTATGCAAATACATACATATATACGTTTTCGCTTCATGCTGATCTAAAAAAACGCAATTATCCTGGACATCCTTTTCACAAAATAAATACACTTTATTAAATAAAACTACATGCATGATAATTGCTTCAATTGCTAAAAACCGCAATCAAATGTTTGTATGTATCTAAATTTTTTGAAGAAAATTAGCTGAAGTACATTTTATGGTTTCTTAAATACAATTGACTATTCTGAAGTATATTTTACGATTTCTAAAGTACAACTGACTATTCTGAAATGTATTTTATGGTTTCTGAAGTACAATTGACTATTCTGAAGTACATTTGATGCTTTCTGAAGTACTCTTGCAAAAGGTGTAGTTCTACTTTACAGCTTCGAGATTTCTAAGCCTAGTTACTCGCATTCTTTTTGTAACGATTTTATTTTGAAAATTTCTAATTCTTTTTTATGAAAATCATCGTTGAAACACTAAGTAAAATGGATATGTTTATACCAACTAGAAAACTTTGTACATATGTAAGTACTCCTGAGATTGAGTATGAATACAAAGTGGTAACAACGGTCGATTTGACAAACTATATATTCAGATATGCTTATAAGAAAATCAATTTAAGCAAAATGAATAACAAAATAACAACAAATATACCAACACCGATAGTTGTATTCTACTATGTATGTATGTATACACACAACACTTACATCCTTATATACTACATAGAATAGATAAATAGATACATAATTGTTATATAACAACAACAACATGAATGATAAGAAAAATTATAAAATCATTAAGTGGAGCTGTGATATTCAAATTAAACGGTAAAACGAAAAACGACAACCGGGAGTCAACAAATTGCAATGATGTTTAAAAGAAAAACCGAGTTACTCGTAAGATATAGTAAATGATATGAGAACATCTACGTTTATGAAAAATTGCTCAGAGCTAAATCCCACAAACCATCTTAGAGGTGTTAATCGCAGTAATACATACATAAATATTTACTTAAAAAATCGCATGAATTGAGTGGTTAGAAAAATTAAGTATACCATGTGCAATTCACAATTGGAAGAAGAAAAAACAAAAAAACAAAAAAATCAACCATAAGAAAATTTAGCAAAGCAAACATTACTTAGTTACTATTTGTGTACGTATGCACATACCGGTTAATATGATGCCAAGCAAAATAATGCAACTTATAAATAGCTGTAAGATAAGTTGGAAAACTGAAAATTTCATCGAATATCTGGCGAGCGCAAATTTTTTTTTCGTAAAATTATATTTTCGACTGTTTAAAATTAAGATGAATTAGCAACTGAAATTAACTATTGTTGCGCGCAAAACTATGCGGTTGGTAGCGCCTTGAACTTAAGAATTCCGAAATTTCAGTTTATATTTATGTACATATACATATACATATATTTTTTCTAACACACAAGTACATTCTACTTGAAAGTATTTGGTCGCTGTAGTATTTTACATGTAGGTATACATTAGAGTGGTTCAAAAAACACTCTTTTTGGAAATTCACAAACGCTACCTCAAAATATTGTTATTTGGGATAAAAAAAGAGATACGTATTTTCTTGTTTTGAAAACAAACTTTTTTTAGAGGTCGCGCTGGTCGTTATTTCAAAAAAAAAGTAGATGCTCTAAATTTTTTTATTTTCGTGACATGTTAAAGTGCAGCTAAAAATTTTGTTTTTACATGTAATTACTCTAGTATAATTGGAGATTATTCCCTAAATTACATGTCTGTATTGGACAGTTAGAACGGGCCTGGCGCCCGAAAATATGCTTTCGAGAAGAGAATGCAATAATTAAAACGTTGATACTGAACGTTTTACGCATTACAATGAGTTAAAACTCGACACCAGGCTGTTTTTTAGATCGCTGATTACGAATCTGAAGTCAACTTTTCAAAATTAAAAATGGCGGATCCAATATGGCGATCAATTATTTTAAATATGTTTGGATTCTCTCGAAACTTGGTACTCTGGAGTTTCCAGATTTGCTGATTGCGAATCTGAAGTCAACTTTCCAAAACTAAAAATGGCGGATCCAATATGGCGGTCACTTTTTTAAAAACTGATTGGATTCTTTCGAAACTTGGAACTCGTTTTAATTTAAGTAATTTTTTTTAAATTTAAAGCCATATTTTAACTGCCATTTTGAATTTTAAAAAATTGATTTCAGATTCGTAATCAGCGACCCCAAAAACTCCCCAAGTGCCGAGTTTCGAACAAATCCAGTAAATTTCTAAAAATTGATCAACATTTTAAATCCGCTATTTTGAATTTAGAAAAACTGACTTCTGATTCCTAATTAGGAAACCAAGAAACCCCCCGGTAACAAGTTCCAACCCATGAAAATGCTTAAAACGTTCAGTATTAACGTTTTAATTTTAGTATTTTTTTAAAAAGGTAATCGCCATATTGGATTCGCCATTTTGAATTTTAAAAAATTGATTTCAGATTCGTAATCAGCGACCCCCAAAAAATCCCACGTGCCGAGTTTCGAACAAATCCAGTAATTTTGTAAAAAAAATTGATCGCCATTTTGGATCCGCCATTTTGAATTTTGAAAAACTGACTTCAGATTCCTAATCAGGAATCCCAGAAACCCCCCGGTAACAAGTTCGAACCCATAACGATGCGTAAATCGTTCAGTATCAACGTTTTAATTTTAGTAATCTCTTTTCGAAAGCATATTTTCGGGCACTAGGCCCATTCTAACTGTCCAAGACAGGCATATAATTAAGGGAATGTTTCCCAATAATACCAAAGTAATTACTTGTAAAAACAACATTTTTAGCTGCATTTTAACTTGTCACGAAAATTAAAAAATTGAGAACATCAGCGTTTTTATAAAAAACCGACCAGCGCGACCTCTAAAAAAACTTTTTTTTTCAAAATTAAAAAAAAACGTTTCTTTTCTTTTATCACAAATAACAATAATTTGAGGTAGCGTTTATGGATTTAAAAAAAAAATTTTTTTGAACCACTCTAGTATACATATTATCTTAATATTTGAATAAATAATTTTTTGATTCCTAAAAAATAGTGAAATATTTAAATTTAAAATTTTTAGTTCGCATTGTTTAAACAAACAGTTTATTCCTGAATATGACATGCGGTATGGTTGCTGTACTATATATAAAATTAAATATGTACTTTCTGATAATTACTAGGAAAGTGTTCTAATTTAATTTATGTAAATCTTTGTAAATAAAAATGTTTTCAGTTCTGATCTAAAAATTTTATTTTTTCTTGGATAAAATAAAAAACAAAGAAAGGTTTGTTACATATACTTCAAAAAATGGTCATGCGGAAATATGATGCGTTTATGGGAATGGTAATGGGTATCTTAGTGCTGATGGCAATTATAGTGGAAACGGTAGTAGTAATCGTAATCGTAATCATAATCATAATCATAATCATAATCATAATCATAATAATAATAATAATAGTAGAAGCAATAGTAATGGCATTGCCTCCGGGTTCTGGCTGTACGCTGAGGTTGGGACCCGCTACGTAAAACAAAGTTCCAATGAAAGCAAAATATTGAAGGACAATGATTTGAGGGAATTCACCTGGAATGTCCGGACCCTTAATTGGGAAGGTGCCTCTGTCTGGCTGGCAGATATCCTATAAAAGGACAAGGCTGACATTACCGCCATCCAATAAATGCGGTAGACGGAGCAAGATAGAAACAACACAGTAACTTGCAACGTCTACCGCATCTGTTATTTAAAGGAGAGATAGACAGCAGGCATGCTTCAAGTGTTTTAGACGTTTGTACACTCCGGAGGCACAAATCGCTTCTGTGCAGCAAAAAATGTACGTCCAGCAAACGAAGAAAAGCTCAACGTCGAAAAGTTGCAATCACAACAGACAGTCAGCACCTTCGCCACTTGGCTCTCATTCTTAAATTCTGAAAACACTCTTCGACAAACCGATATATGCAAACAGTGCGCCCACAATTCCTGCTCACTATGTACCGCCGCTGAAGAAGTAGTTAGATTTCAAAGAGCCCGAAAGAACAACTGGGCCACGCTGCTGCGGATAAATAAGAAGCCACCAACAGGATCACGCTGCTAAGTATCCGGCACAACGTGAGCTATGCGCGATCGATATAGGGAGCTCGGGAGGGAAGCGAGACGTATTTTTCGCAATAAAAAGAGAGAGAGAGCGAAGTACGTGCAATGCTGGCCGAAAGGAGAAATGCCTGAAAATTTTATCAGAAAGTTAGGCGATCTTTAAAAGGTTTGAATACCAGGGCGATATCCTTTGCTAACAACCCCACCTGATTACACCTTGTCCAGACCATACTCTAATTATGGAGGAAATACATTTCCAACCTGTTGAACCAGAGCAGACTGAAAGCAGTTAGTATTATGAAAACGAGCCCCCAGTCTAGGACGACGTATTGATATCCCACCGCACGACTATGACTACGTACGAATAGCGATTTCGCGGCTTAAAAAAACAACAAAGCTGCTGGATCTTCCGGCTTCCCAGCGAACGCATTTCTACCGACTTGAATTTAAGAGTGCTCTGCCAATTCGAAAGAATTGGGACCCTGCTATATGCGCCAATTATAATGGGATCAGTTTATTTGACGTGTAGCGTTTTGTGTGAAGCCTAACGCACACGGGAAGTCACCTTCGATAACACGAAAAGAAGATGCCTATAACCCGCGATATCTGAATTTGAGGTACCCGCAAAACTAATATTCTCTTCTTTATTGGCGCTGTAACCTCCTAAGCGATTTTGGCCGAGTCCAAAACAGCACGCCAGTCATTTCCCTTCTGTGCCAACTGACGCCAATTGGAAATGCCAAGTGAAGCCAAGTCCTTCTCCACCTGGTCTTTTCAACGCAGAGGAGGCCTTCCTCTGTTAACAGCATCGCGACCCGCGTTGAATACTATCAGAGCAGGAGCGTTTCTGTCCATTCGAACGACATGACCTAGCCAGCGGAGCCGCTGTATCTTAATTCGCTGCACTATGTCTAAAGCTCATACAGCTCATCGTTAAATCGTCTGCGGTACTCGCCATTGCCAACGCGCAAAGGCCCGTAAATCTTTCGCAGAATCTTTCTCTCGAAAACTCCAAGAGCCGCTTCATCAGATGTTTTCATTGTCCATGCCTCCGCGCCATACACCAGCACAGGCAAGACGAGTGACTTATAGAGTGTGATTTTTGTACGACGAGAGAGAACTTTACTTCTCAATTGCCTACTCAGTCCAAAGTAGCACTTGTTGGCAAGAGTGATTCTCCGTTGGATTTCAAGGCTGACACTATTATTGGTGTTAATGCTGGTTCCCAAATAAACGAAGTTGTCTACTTTTTCAAACTTGTAACTGTCAACAGTGACGTGGGTGTCAAGACGCGTATGCTTTGACTGTTTGTGTGATGACAGGAGATACTACGTTTTTTCCTCGTTCACCTTCCAGACCCATTCACTTCGCTTCTCTATCTAATCCCGAGAAGGCAGAATTAATACGGCTGTGTAAAATGACGATGAGTAATGACGACCGTCAGAATTGGGAAGCACCTCGCTGAGCAGTTTGCTACCAAAAGAGGTTTCAGACAGGGCGACTCCTGTTATGCGATTTCTTTAATCTGATGTTGGAGAAGGTAGTAAGAGCTGCAGAACTAAACCTGGGCGTTGTTTTTCACAAGAGCGTACAACCGCTGACATAAGTATGTTGATGACTTCGAGTTTATCGACCTCAACAAAGACAACGTCATCTTTGCCTTTTCCAAGTTGGATATGGGGTGGGTCTGCAGGTGAACGAGGGCATCTCGGCCCCTCGCTCTCATAAGACTCCGTACATGGTACGGAAGCAAGGAAAATTACAAGATCCGATGAGACGTCCTGCAGTGGTCTGAATTCCAAATCGAGGTGGACAAAATGCGGGAAATCGAACTCTTTAAATCAGGGTTTTCCCGTATTTTTATGTTTAATTACTTCTTGTAGACCTGTTTTTAAACTAAAATAATTTAATATGGCTCTATCAATACTTTAACCGGCATACACCACGCATAGTTGATGTTGCCCTGAACATCATAGCTTTACTTGAACGAAGCTAGCGGCTTATAAAATTGTCATATTATAATCAGTGTGATAGTTTGATTTACACACTATAAGATAGTGTAAACTATTTTTTTCTATTTCCAATTGAGTGTTTGCGAATTTGCATATTACAAAATTCAAAATGAGAAAAGATAAATTGCGCGAATTACTCCGAAAAACTATTTATGCGACAATGTTTATTAAGACTTAACCTTGCCAAACCCATTAATACCTTTTGCTACTTTTGGTTACTTTTCGATATAATCATGTTTTAAACGGGCCATGAAAGAGTTTTTTCCAGCGCATTTTGATACTTATTTTTTTTTATTGATGTAAATAATAGGACAAGGTATATTTATTCATATCGATTGATCGATAATGATAAGTTAATCAATATCGATATTATATAGATTAATCTACAACCATAAATGAATCGATAAGAATATCGATGTTACTATCGGTCAAGATATTTCGTATTTTCTTATCTTACCCTACCGACAAAGTGCCTCACAGCAAAAGTCATTCAAAGTAAAACCTATTTGCTGCCGTCTAAAGGGTTAAAGTATTTTATTGTTGCCTACTGTTTTCGCCACTGAACTCAAAAGTGTAACAGTGAACTTTTATTTCACCCCCCACCCACTGAAATCAATATGATAAAAACAAAAACGAAGAAAACATATAACCGACGCTTATCTATATTGAAAGTCAGCTGAGCCTGGGTGAGTAGATGTGTATTGATTTCAAATAAGGTA
>JAPVRG010290795.1:0-10643 GCA_029783565.1 Rhagoletis cerasi
TTATTCCTCATTGACAACAATCACAAACATACACACATTTATTTATATGTGCGCGTAAGCCCAGTGCCACTTGCCATTCGTTGGTTGCATCCAACTTTTTCGCCGATGATTTGATATAGTCTCTTTTGACAAATGCAATAATTTGATGCAATTCACGCCATTAAAATTATTTTTCGCATGCCAAAGAGAAAAAATAAATTTGAGGAAATCTTCTCCTCATTTATAAAAATACATCTATATGCCCATACATACATAAATAGGCATCTAGTATGTGTTTGAGGTTGTTCAGCTGACGTTTTCTACAAGCGCCGCATAATAGAGCCATTGAAGCGTATGCAAAATTTGGCGGCAAGTGCCAGAAATACAAGTTGGGTTGACGTTTGCATATCTCTGTAAAGTCTACATCTACATACATACACACACACGTACAAATAAGTATATTTCTGCAAGTCCGGGTGATTGCAAAATATCTTTAATATGAAGAAAAAATTAAAAAGTTGAAAATATAAAAAAAATTTAAATATAAAAGAAATTTAAGACTGCTATAGTTCTGTTTTTTTTGTTAAAGCTACGTTTTTAGTCCTTTTATTTGTATTCATGTAAAATTCCAGTCGGCAAAATAAAGAGGCCTTCCAGAAGTTCTACTTTTTAAAATTGGATTTATATTTTTCCGATCAATGTTAACCATTATTTTCAGATTTAATTTTTTAGATCTTAAAAGATTTAAAATGGTCACAAAAATACAGGCTCTATTATAAAGTTTAAAAAGGATGGATAAAAAATAAAAATCCAAAATAATGATTATTTTTGATCGAAGAAAAAATTACAAAACAACCTATAATTATTCTACAAAAATAAGAAACCAAACGACTATTGTTTTGATCGAAAAAAATATAAATCACAAATAACCCTCAAATTTGACCCAAAAAATAAAAATCCAAATTTAACGATTATTCTTGATCGAAAAAAAAATCAAGAAATAAAAATTTTGCAGCAATCTACAATTAACCCTCAAATTAACCCTCAAAAAATAAAAATACAAATTTAACGATTATTCTTGATCGAAAAAAAATCAAAAAATAAAAATTTTGCAACAATCCACAATTAACTTTTAAGCAAAAAAAAACCTTTCCGATAAAAAAAATTATAGAAAACGGTTTACGTTGTCCAAAGTTATCCGGTAACATACTTAAAAGAAAAAATATTTCGACGAATTGATAAACTCCTCCTTTTTTTGAAGTCGGTTAAAAAACAAAAATTTTAGTATTTAATGGCTATTTTCGATCCCTGTATAACACAGCTTCCAATGAGAAGTTTTTATTGAAAAACCAAGCATTCATTTAGAAGCGCTCCACATTTTTGCCACTGGGAAGACTTAAACTAAAATTTTGCCAATTTGTAGAAAATCAAAAAGAAACATAGTCAGAGGGTGGGGCGTATAATTAAACCAAGGAGTAAAGCTTTTCAAAGGGGAAGGGCACGATTGTGTAACATTTCAACAAATAATAATTAATAATAATTTGAGAAGTGCATTACTAATCGATAAGACGAGTTGCTTAAGCAGCTAGTCTACTAACTAGCAACTAGGTGATAGCTTCTCTTTTTCTTCCCTCGAGTATTTTTGATTTTGAGCACTTCCGGATTCGCTGAGAACTTAGCTGATCTTTACAAATAACCAATATTTGCTCCACGAGTTTCATCGGCCGATCCGTCCGGTCTTAGGCACTCCATGTGGAAAGTTCAGTGATTCGAAATATTATTTTTTAGATACCCTGTAACTTTGGAGTCGTCTCTCTGCTTTTCTTCGTTAAGTAATTCGAGATAACGGTTTCTTAAAGAGTCCATTGAAAACATGTTAGCTATTCTTTTCCAAAATATCTAAATATTCGAAGTACCGCTAACATTGTTTAAGTAAAACTGAGGCGATATAGTTTGTGCTCTGTGCTTGATCCAGAGTAAGCGCCGCAACATCATAGGGGAACAAGATTGCATATGGTATCAGAATGGGCCCTTCTTGTCCTAAGTGTAAGGGGGAGTCACTCTCTCTAGCCATTTCAACCTAACCTTACCTAGTTTGTGCTGAACAATTTGGTCACTTTTGAGTCCGTTTTTTCGTAGTTTTTTCATAAATGCCTTTCGAATTTTGTTCAATAGGACTAAACTTATTTTAGAAGACAGCTTTGACTCCCTTATTTCACACACAAAATATTTGCTCGATATTCCATAAAAGCTCAAGCAGTGCGTCCACGATTTAAGGGCTCGCACAGATTCGATGTAGTTGTGAAGATGAGCTGCATGTATGTACATCTGTATTAGTGCGTAAGCGTCCACATAAATCGCATAAGTCATGTGCTTGTGAATGAATGAAATTTGCCGCCATTCGATGCTCGACCGCAATTCAGCGCCCCTCCACACTCTGTCACCAACATGCTGGCCGTTATATTGCATTCGTTGCACATTGCTTACAGATGCCAATGGCGACACGGCAACGCAATGCCGCTTGCCAAGCGTAACACTATAAACATCGGTGGGGTGGGCTGTGCTATGCTGTCCTGTTTGACAGAAGAGGCATATTGCCAAAGTAGCTGCTGTCCAACATTTAAATGATATTTGGATGAAATTTGTTTAAAAGATGGACAACAAAAATTACGCTAGATGCGTAAGTGCAGTTATAGCGGAAATTAGATGCAAGGCGAGTGGTGTACATATACATATGAATATATTTTTATTTACGTATTTCTAAGAGATTTTATAATATATTATAAAGTATCGTTAGAGTTATCAAAATGGTGCTATAAGCATTAATTGGGTCCTGGGTATGTGCTAAGGCGACGCTTCTACCATCGTTAGAGTAAAATTCATACATATATGTATGTACGTATATGCTTATATTTGGTACAAAAAGTTATATTGATAAATAAAAGTAAAAATCTTTGTTATGTTTTCAATATATGTGTATAGTAGATCTATGAACATCGCAAAATCGAATAAAAAAGAATTGTAGAAGATTATGTCGTATATTAGCGGTGAAATTTTATTAAATTTAGTCATTATTTCAAAAATTATATTTTTAAATTTATTTATTAATATGCATATAGTATACATATGTATTTATATAAATCAAACAACAAATTTCTTATCTTTGAAGTTTCTCTCCATTTTTTCTTTGTGTTTTATATTTGTTTTTATTTTTAATTTGTTGTCACCGGTGTGGTTCCGCCTTTTTGGCTGCTGTGAAAACTGTGCCACGACGCGCCAAGATTAATTATGACAGGCCGCATAAGAAGTCACCACGGAGCAAGCACGCAACACTAACGAAACTGACGGACATATGCTGTTAAAAAAAGAAAATAAAAGCGTATATTAAATTAGAGAACATAGAAAATATTGTAATAAAAAAGTTGAGAAAATGTTTCTTAAGGCGAATATTTTCTTAGATACAAATATAATCTTTCATGCTTGCACCTTTTTATATTTCTAAATTTTCTTTTGTTTTTTTTGTAATCTCATATTTAAAAAAGAGTCGGTTTGAAGAGCTGTTGCCAGGTTAGTAGGGGAATTTCCCGCACCGAGGCCATATGAGCGTGGCTTTGATATAATGAAAAAGCGATTTTTGTACTTGAAATTAAGTGCTGGAGATTGCTATTAAATTAATTCAGTATACTTAAATTTTTTTTAAAAATTAGAAAAATAAACCGATGTATGTATGTAAATTCATATATAAAAAAAACAGTAAACCCACGTGCCGCCCATCGAGCGCCTATCCACTCATTTGCTAAAACAACCAGCTCGTCGATGGCTGTCAAGCGCCCTTAGTTGGCGCAGCTTCCGCTTTTCAAGGCCTATCTCCAAAATAGCTGAACATTTCTTTTTCTTAATTTTGTTTGTATGTATATACATATGTATACATTAATATATGTATATATAAATTTATGGTGTATATTTTCACGCAGAATGTTTCTCTATACATAGCAGCTCCAAATGACAGCTGTTTATTTGCACTGTTTTATAGGAATTCAGCTATTCCTAGTTTTATGATGTTCGTTTGTAGTTTCTCCCCCTAAAAGCAATGTTTATATATGTACATACGCGTATGCACAAATGCTTAGATTTTCTAATTTCATGCTGATTTTCATTAGTCACTTGCGCTTGCTTTTTATTATTTTTTTTGTGCTCCATTATTTAGTTAATTAAAAAATTGTGTTTTCCGAAACTCTTTGAACTCACCACTGATTTTGATTGATTTATATTCAACGCGCCTTCACACAAGGCTGTATGTTTATGTTCTATTCAATAATGCGCTCATTTATGTAGTTCTCTTGAGGAATTTAGACTTTAAAGAAAGATACTTTAACGAAATTTCAATGAGCTCCAAATTAAGTGGTGGTGTGTGCTTTTGTTAATGAACCAACTTGACAACAGCGATCTGTTTAACATTAGCCCAAGTAAAATTAATAGCAAAATCGAGAAGAGGAGGGGATATAAACCTGCTTTTCCGTTAGAAGAGGCATCTATCAGAAAATACGGCAGCAATCAAATCTGGTGGCAGACATCCAGGGTATATTTGCGATATGCAGGGAACACTTCTCAACACTTTTGAATAGCAACACAGGTGGCGTGTTCTACGATGAATAATTCAGACTAATGTAAATAATAGATTAAAACACACGTCCCTCTACTCGTCCAAGACGTGGTAAGAACAGCAATATGGCCGCTAAAAACAAAAAAGCCCCTGTCGCCGATGGAGTACTGGCTTAGCTATTAAAGGGCCACAGCAAAGAGCTGGTAAGTCGCATGGTAAGCTCGGTCTAATGAATACTCGCCAGAAGATTGATAACCGGCCTCGCAATTCCACTAATGACCAGATATTCACAGTTTGGCAATTCCCCAAAAAAGACTTTAGATAAGCAAATCGACACACTCTACCTTTTCGCTGGCAGATTTTTACGAAGAGGAGCAGCCGCGTCTAAAACTCATACCGCTATGCAGGGTGAAGTTCAGCACAACCTTCAGCTCCGTCCAAATTCGGAAGGACCTCTCTGCGCCGTTCAAGATTAATCCAGGTTCTAGAAGGCAGCCAACCACTTTCGTGCAACAAACAAAGAGTCATCTATTGGGACAAACGTCAGTGCTTGCCGTTACAACTTTGAAGTAGTGAATGGCTTTGTCCGCCTAGAATCCGACATTAACACCACCCACAATGCCAGCTTGGATATCATGCGTCCTTTCATATGGCGCAGAATCATGGACTATGGCGGACAAAAGTGACACGGCTTTAAGGCCTTCCAATAGAAGTAGTTTACGCAAAATCTGTGGCTTTGTTCGCGTAGGCACTTAAGAACTCTATGACTTTGACGTGTCGTACGGGAAAAGATACTTCGAATCGGCATCCATGGGTGGACAACGAAAGCAAGAGCGCCCACGAATACAATGGAAAGACCAAGTGGAGGAGACGGGAAATTCGTGGAGTATTTTGGTCTCAGCTCAAATCCATCCATACACATACATATGTACACATATACATATATACATACAGAGTGCGTCCCCAGTGGTGAATGAAATGCGGATTTCTGTCCGTTTACCGATTCCATTTTCGCATATTTTGACGATCCGTTTTCCTACTAAAGTGTGCCGCAGAAAAGTGCGAAAAATGCTTGGAAAATGGATACGTTCCGGCTGTTTTCCTGAAACTTTGCTGATTGAATTTTTCGTTGAATACGTTTTGCATCTGCACTTCACAGATGCTTTTTCATAGTTCGGAAAAAATAAAACAGGGACAACATTCGAACCCGGGACTTCCTGGCAGCTAACAAATAATAGCACGCTTCTTGAATTATAATGATCAAGTTAGCTTTGGAAAATATGTCAAATACTATTTTCTACTACTTTTTACTACTCACCAATTGTTTTACGAAGAAATGAGCAGTGAAAAAGAAGTGCGTGAATAAATTATCAATTTTTTTTTTAATTACCCGCAATATACCTTCAAAAGGATTGCAAGTGATAGTAAAGTTAGCAGAAATACTGTATCGCGGGTAATTAAAAAATTTAAGGCAGATGTTTACGTAAATTGAAGGTAGGGAACGCGTAGAGAAAAAGGTTGTGGCGATCGTAATAAGGCCAACAAGGTGGTGAACATGCTGAGGGAAAACCCTAACCTTTCAGCTTTCAGGAAGAAAAACAGCTCAGCTAGCAGATTGTTCCGAGTCATTTGTACGAAGATTGAAAGGAACGGCGGGGCTGAAGACCTGAAAAGTTCAGAAAGTTAAAATTTTTTTTTTTAAATTGAATCAGTGCTTACTGAGATGTATTTATTTTTCAATGCACTAATTTCTAATGAAGCATCCCTTATATACCAACAGACCACGAAATGTATAGGTCTTTTTTTTTTCAACGGCTGGAACGAAGATCTATTTTTTTGTAACTTTAATATCCAAATATGACCGACCCTTTATAGCCCCTCTTTCATCTTATACTATATACCTTACGATAGTTGGTGCTGACATCGAAATGTTTCTAAAACCGTATTTGTGATGCAATGTGGCTAAAATTCGAAATGAAATTTGACCGCTAGATGGCAACTGGTACTATTGCTTTAAAAGTGAGTTGGTTTTAACCCGAAAAAATGATCATTGTGCTGAGAAAAACTACAAAAAACAAAAAAGAAAAAAAAAATCGACTATAAGTGTATGTAAATGTGACTATAAATTTAGTAACCAGAAAACGATGATAAACTTTGGATACAATTTAAAAACGAAAATCAAAAGGATTCTGGTAGATTTGTCTTTTTCCGCTTACTGTCGCTTTAATTGAGACGACAGGAAAGGGGAAGAGACGTATTGACTCAGAATACAAACAACGGTGATAAGTGGAATTAATGGTGCTAAAATCATAATATTAAAAAAATATACATATGCAAATAAAAAATATTTTCATACAAAGAAATTATGATTTCTTGAAAGAAATTCTCCTCCTCTCTTTGGTTAGATTCAGTTGACTGAGGATTTTTTGGATTTTTTGTAAGAAGACTTTCTAAGCAACGGAAATGAGAAAGCGTATTACCTTGTATACAACTCGAACATTTGTGCAATATAAAAATCATTTTAAGTTGCAAAAACAAAAAAACAAAAAAACAAAAAATGTAAACTATGTTCGATATGAAACGGTCTGTTTTCTATACACATTTCCAATCAAAAATGGAAACGCGCACAAACATATCATCAAGATTTTATAAAGTTGTATATGTAGCAAGAAATGTAAGCGCAACTAAAATAAACAATTCGACAAGAATAATAGAAACATATCGCAATTGAACTGAAACAGTACAATTTTATTAGAATTTCCAGAAAAATCGATTTTATTTTGCGATTGTATAACTAAAGAATGCTGTTGTGGATGCGGGAGGTGGAAAGGGCGCCAAAAAATGGCGAACGGTTGTAATATTTACGATTCGGCCGAATTAAACGAAATGAAATGCTGCAATGCAAATGATTTTTAAATGTATATTTGAATTTAATACACATCTTGTATGTAAGTTCGTACGTATGTATGTACGTATGTAGACCACACATGAAGCAAATATGAAAGAAAACATGATTTGTTGTAATAAGCTAATGCTCCGCAATTTATTAAAAAAAAAAAAGTTTGACGCGCAGCAAATGTTTAATAAAAAAATAACGCTTTCATAATATTAAGTAGTAGCTTATTAGTTCATTAGCCATGTCTGTAAAAAATTAATAACATCATGCTTATATTCGTTGGCTCATGCGAATATGTTTATAATCCATCAAATACTTACGCTTTGAAAACTAATTTTTCGAATTTTTCAACACAGAAATAAAGTACTTAACATTTTCGCCTACAAATTTTCCCAAATCGAAATTAATTTTTCATTTTTTATGATCGTCATAATTCTCTGCCCCACTTTCCGCAGCACAATGAACCGCTCGTCACACACACACACGCACCCACACACACATACACACAACCCGATTCGCTGATGACCAGCAACAAACAGCAAATTTCAAAGTGATGTGAGAACAGAGCAACTTACATCATACACCGTTATATCTACATACATCCACACTAAGTATATACTCGTACAAATTTTCATAATTTTTCAAAATCCAAATTGGAAATCAAGAATCGAAAATCCAAATTATTATAGTCATGCCGCTTCGCCGTTTATTGGCAGCGTTGCGTTCAACTTTTGGCGATCACTTAGCATTGCTGCATTCATTGTGTAGCTAGCTGGGGCTCTTGGCTTTTTGGCTACTTTGGTTTATTTTCGTGCGCGCAACAAAAGCAATCGCCCGATATCGTTTTGGTCATATGCCAAATAATAAAACGCTGCGATTATAATACTACATACAATATACTGTACGTATGCGTGTATATAGGAATGTATGTATGTATATAAATATGTATGTATGTACAGACGTACTACTTTATGCCTTTTATTGTTGGTAGTAATGAAAGCGCTAGCAACACAGCCGCTGATCGGTAATGGGCAGCAAGCCGACGAGCGAGTGCTGTCGAAAAATCAGCTAGAAAATTTGGAAAACTTTGGCATAATCGTAAATGCGGAGCGGGAGGGAGGAATTAAATGTAAACAAATTCTTTGTTTCGCTTTTAAAATTAAGAGAATTTATGTGCGTTTGCGTATGTAGTTATACGAGTACAATGTATATGCAGGGTTACCGGGATAAGGTTACCGGATACTTAAGGACGTTATTATTTTGGTTGTTTCTGATTAATTTGGTTATATGACATGATGTTTAATACTCAACCGTTTTCGAGATATTCGATATTAAAAATTATTAAAAAAAAATTTTTTTTTGTAAGCCCACTTATTTTTTTTTAAATGTCAGTTCAAGGGTCCGATTTTTTTCTGTTTTTAATTAAAGGGTGTGTCAATTAATAAAAATCATCAATAAAACTTGAAACAAGCCCTAATGGTTAAAAATGGCTGCTTGATAAAGTTTTGAATTTAAGATTTTTCACTGATGCCGAATTTACACTAGGCATTGAAATGACAAAAAATGTATGTTATTTAAAAAATTCCATGTGGAGGTGGACATAATGACTATTTTTATGAACGTAATGACACAGGTATTTCTTAATGCCCAAGATTGTCATTTCAATTTCTGTCAGCATAAGTTTTTCCTACTTCACATCATGAAAATATTACTTTTTTTTTTTTTGAAACTATTCTGCTAATTATTATAAAAACTAGTATGTCTCTTTAGCTATCCAAAAAGGCAAAGAGTACTTAAATTAAAGAAGTAACCGGTAGCCGGATTGCGGGATCCACTGGTGGAGGGTAAAATTTCATAAGGAAAAAGTTGTAAAAATACGTGACTAAAACAAAAAACTTAACAATTTATTTTATTTATTGATTATAATTCGTTCCCGACTTAGCCGCCCCTATTCCTAATACAAATTCTTTTTTTCCTTATATTAATTTTTATTTATTTTTTGTTTTGTATTTTTTTTTTGTTTTTTAAGTTTTGGACATGATGTAATACAACCAAATTAATCAGAAATTACCTAAATAATAATGTCCTGAAGTATCTAGGGCGAATTTTCCGGTAATTCTGTATATCGTCGGTGTAGATGCAACACCACCCAATTCATTTTTCCCAACTTTTCAGGAAGCACGAAAAACCGATTTATTTCAATAGGAAACACCTTCTGCACATAACTATAGTTGATTCCTGCATCAAAACACTTGGCAAATCATATGTTGTCCCAGATTTTGAAAAATAACTAAAATTCTAAGAAATCACTGATCATCCAAATCATCCCATTTTTGACCTAATTCGAATTAGGTGGTGTTGCATCTACACCGACGATATCTTATTTCCCAGCTGGGAAAGTTAGTAATTTGAGGTTTAAAACCAAAGCTGATAAATTCAGATTACGATGATGCCTCTGCTGTTTCTATTATTATGGAAATCGCTCACAATAACGGCATATTTATCAATAATGTTATTTTTATTGTTACCGTTACGGGGTTTCCATTATTATTTTATAAAAATTGTTATCGTTATCGTAAGTGTTTTAAGTTTCATTAAATTGATCGATACCGATATCGTTATTAACTGTCAATAAACTAAAGTCAGTCGCGATTCAACCATTGTAGCGATCATATTGAAATATATAACATTAACTATTATCGGTTTCAGTATTTGTATCGGTTTTGCTTTCGTTGTAAATATCATTTTTTTATTCTCATCTTTATCGAAAATGCTCTCAATGTCGTTATATTTATCGTTAATGGATCGTTATTTTTATACATATCGTTTTGCCATTATTGTTCTATCAACATTGTTACGTTGTTACAAAAAAAAATTTAATTAGCTACTTACGAGCACTAAGATTGTGTTTTGAAAATATTTTGACAGCTATCAAGAAAACTTACAACTTTATTGGGTGTTGTAATTAGCTAGGAAAACATATGTTATATAAGCGAACGCACATCCATACATTAGTACATATGTATGTACATATTTTCTAAATTTTTTTTCTTCGACATATGTACACTCGCATTTACGACTATTTGCATGTTAAAATATCTTGAACGTGTCCAAAAGTCATTTACACTATTCCCCTCCAACATTAATTTAAATTAAGAAATATTG
>JAPVRG010290802.1:0-11685 GCA_029783565.1 Rhagoletis cerasi
CATTAGGGCAGCTTTTGGCCCTCTCTTGAACAATTTAACCATGATGGCCCTATCTACTATGATTCCACCCACGAGGACACCATATAATAAGTAACTGATTTAACGTTAGTTATATATGGCCAATAAACTACCATCGTCGATAGGCCAACCTACAACCATATAAGGTTTCAGACGCCTATCCATGAAGCCTATTCGACGAAGCTTGCTATTGGGAATCAAGCCCAGACACTTTAACCTTTCAGAGAGCATAAGCGGAGGGAAGTTGAATTCTTGGGAATTCATATTTCCTTGTCAAAAGAATCATTATCGATCTACAAAGTCTCACGCCTAGACCAAAGTGCGCAGCCCAGTTTAGAAGCAAGTTCAGGTATTCTTGCCTATGTATGTTCATAGGAAGTTTATTCTAACGATATATGCTAAGTCATCCGCAAGCAAACTTTCCTTTCACTAAATTCTACCAGCTCTCTGCGGACAGCGGCCAAAATCAGTGGCGAAATACTTCCCTTTTGAGATACATTTACTCATTCTTTTCTGCATAGAAGCACTGTTCCTTTCCGCTTATTTCTATCATCTAGAAAGCGGTAGCTGGCATGGATGATCGCGCAGTGGAAAATGAGTGGAATTAATTCAAACTGTCGAAGAATTTCAAAATGCAAATTAATTTAAAAGAATGCACATTACTTCCTATATACCATTGCTAGATGACTTACTGAAAGAATTTCGAATAAGATTTACTTAATTAATAATATTTCTATGAATATATTATGTAAGAGTTTTGAATCATTAATCAGTAATTTGAACATTGGTCTTTGACTTTTATTTACGTTTTATAAAAGTGCATACCATACCGTATTAAATGAGATATTAAAAGTTCATGTAAGTATTTTTGGTTTGTGATAATATCATTCTGAAGAAAAAACAGAATATTATTGCGATTTTGAATAAAAAAAGCAATCTGAAGTCCTTCCCACCACTCGCCCCCGCTAGGATTTATCACTTATAGTCCTTGAAGCTTTGGGATGAATACTAAACTATTTTTGGCTGTCTCTATCTGCCTACATAGAAGTAAGGAACAAATTAACACAAGACTTCAATTTTCATAGAAATTATTTATTTGAGAAAATATATTCGTTCGAAAATCGCTAACCAGCCGTTTTAATTTTGTGATAGTCAACTCGTTTTCAATACTGCGTAGCAAGTTGCAAGGAATGTAAAATTTGATTTACGGGACCAAGGAGTTGTGGAAAAGGATGGCAGAAGTATTTGTAACTCTGGAGAACAGTAATTTTCAGGTTTCCATCAAAATATGGCCAAACGTTAGTATCTGAAAGTCAAATTCCCAAAGGATTTTCTTCCACCACATCCCTGGATAAAACAGTTTCCACCTTTACTTAGTTCTGTTACTTTTCATAGATCATTATTTATTTTGATTTGGTTGAGGCATTGTTCGCCTGGTTTGGCAAAAAACTTGAGTCCCGCAAATTACGTTTTACATTCTCTGCTAAACAGATTGTACCATTCAAAAAAATGTTTCCGAGAGAACACTAACGAGAATGTGATGGACATATTATTAATTTCTTCAGATCCATTTATCACTTTAATGAGAAAAGAACCAACATAATAACATTTGCCTTTATTTGACGAAGCCAAAGTGTTATTAAAATAAATATTTATCTATCATCTTTAAATTCATTTGTATTTATTTTAATAACTCACAAATATTTCTATATGTATAAAAAAATCATAAAGCAAAACCCCATTTTAAAAATTTTTTGTGTGCTGATAAATTATATTATACAAGCAACAATGAAAACTTTCGAAGATTTTCAAGACGCAAGTTATCTACACTGAAGTCTTCATACATAGTAACGATACTATAAGACATAACATACTCAGACTAAAGGCCATAATTGGACCGACTTTTTAAAATATCTTAGTTTTAATGTTTTTGAAAATTATTGTAATACAAAAAGTGGGCGCGCTTATTTTTCCATATTGCCCATTTTCTATACCAGCCAGTCTTGGTCTTCTATTAAGTTATTCCCTAAGTTTTATTGAGGTACTTTAATTTTTACTACACCCATATTTCTGAAAACTACTGTTGTATGAAAATTGATCGTGAATATTATCCGATTTAGCCCATTCTCTATATCATCCTTTCTTGGTCTTCAATAAATTTATCAATGTGTGCCGTGCCGAAAAAGCTAGGTGGACAAGGATGCTGATTTCCGATATACTATCCGCATTTTTCAGATAGGTTCTTATTTGCGAATGATTGCGAATTTTGCAAAATTTTTGGTTGCTCAAATTTGGAAAGCTATATTTTCCATCAACTTGGGAAAAATTATCTATGCAAACGATTAAAGAAGCTTTGAACTCGCCCGAATGGCAAAAATACAAAAAAGTGTATTTTTTAAGAAAAAAACAAGTAATTTAGTTTATTTTTTTACAGTAATTATGCTGCAAACCGAATAATTTTCATCATATAGTTACTAGGTATGTTTTGGCCTTTAATTTGGTAAAATCCACGCAGCCCTATAATAATAACACCGTGCGACAAAAATTTAAAAATTTCAAAATACTCGAAAAAATCAATATACTCACGACACTAGATGCCTAATGCAATAAAAATTCGTTTTTAGTTTTTCTCGCTGACGTCAGAATTTTTTTAAAGGAATTTGAGATTTCAAAAGCATGAATAATTAAAAAAATTATTTAAAAAATTCAGTGCAATGTAGAATAAAAATATGGGTACCAAATTAAAGAGAAAATTCTGTAAAATTAAAAAAAAAATTTTTTTTTTCAAAAGGATTGAAAATGCCCATTTTTTCTAATAATGTGGAAGGGATGAAATTCGAGGATGTAGTCACGTGTATATTGTGTATATTAGTATTTGTATAGTTTTTTAAAAAATAAATATTGCGAATTTTCAAGGATAAAGTCTTAAAAGGAAATTTTCAATACCTTTTCGTCCTTATGAATAAAAATATAAAAAAATTTTCAATCCTACGGAATTTTCTCTTTTACTTGATATCCATATTGTTATTCTACATTTTCACTGAATTTTTTAAATAATTTTTTGAATTAATCATATTTTTTAAATTTCAAAGTCCTTTAAAAAAAATCCTGATGTTTTGCGAGTACATTGATTTTTATGTTTGTAAAACATTTCGACGCATATTTAGTTGGATCGACTTGACCCGTTGTTTCCGTTAATGTGGCTAGCACCCCCTAGGACAAGGGGCCTCCTCGTGGTAACTCTAGACGGATCTATTTCGCCGAAAACTCCAGTCCAAGCTCATTTCTACTTCCTAATATTAAGAAAGGCTGATGTAATACGACAATTGCCGAGTATGCGCCTGAATAGAAGCCCTTCCCACCACCCACGGAAACTTTCAAAGTTATTCTAGCTTTGCAATGGCTCCCTACCAGGACCTTTCCCCTCGACTCGTTGGAGACGTTGTGGACACAACCAAAATAAACCAGAACACCTCTAAAACGGCAGTCCTCCGCCCTATAGGGCTTTTAATTTGGCAAAATCCACGGAGCCCTAGAATAATAATTGTCAAAAATATCACGAAACATTTCGACGCATATCTAGTTGGATCGACTTGCACCGTTGTTTCCGTTATGTGGTTAGCACCCTCTAAAACAAGGGGCCTCCTCGTGGTAACTCTAGACACATCTATTTCGCCGAAAACTCCAGCCCAAGCTCATTTCTCCTTTCTAATATCATGAAAGGATGATGTAATACGACAATTGCCGAGTATGAGCCTAACTGGAAGCCCTTTCCACCACCCAGGGAAACTTTCAAACTTCTTCTAGCTTTGCAATGGATTCCTACCAATCGGACGACCCTCTTTCCCCTTGACTAGTAGGACACGTTTGTGGGCACAACCAACAAAACCTGAACACCTCTAAAACGGTAGTCCAAACAACAAATTGAACCGTATCACACCAAGATACCAAGGTAATCTCTTTTTAAAAAAATCTAAAGACTATCTCCGCTTACAAAAGTGGAGCATGCCAGGGAGCCTTTAGTGCAAACATTCAGCACATTTTGCTCTTCAGTAGTAGGGTCAAGCATTGAGCGAAACAGCATCTGGGAGCCGGCTGCGGACCAGCTTGATCACCTACACTAGTGTCAAGGACTTCAATAGACACACTCTTTCAAAGCTACCCACCAAGAGCAACGTATCACTTCGTCAATTCTGCATTATCCGGATACATGAGATAGTAAATGATCGAAAGATTATAAGCAAAATATGCGTAAGCAATAAAAAACGCTGGACCCACAGTAAACAATGGGAATGGGTCCAAAACGCATGGTCAAAAGTAGCGCTAGAAATGACTGCCGTCAAATAACTCCTTCACAAGCGCTAGCAGATTTCTTTGGAATATACAGCTAGTTCAGTTAAGGAATGCAAAGCTGTGATCGAAAAGGCCTTGGACGCAGTCCGAGAGCTTGAATACTGGGTACACCATCGGACCCAGCGGGAATCTTGTAGACTGCGAGCCCTACGTTTCACACCTGGACTGTATTAGTAGATAATATATAGATCCCCTTGGGTGTTAAGTATATTCCTGTCTCCAATTGCAAATTAGACATTCCCAAATTTTTTCTCAAAATACATGTGTGCCTTTCCTTCAAATACTTAGTCATGTGCTGCAGATCAGCAACGTTCTATCCTCTCACCATTTGATAAATGTTCAGTGCGAAGTCACAATTGTGGCGCGCGACCAATTTGACCACGTACGACCCCAATGATCCAGATAAATAATGCATTTGGAGTGGCAAAGCGCAGCTTTAGGCGGCCAAAAGGAATGCCACAAAGGTTGTAGCAATAATTGCCTTACACCGCACCACTCTTCTTTACCCTTATTGTTTAACCTTCTGCCATGTACTTAAGCAAAATTTATGAACACCTCGATTTTATTTCGGTGTTTGCATTGTGTTTTTTACATTTTTTTTTATTTTTTTCACGAATTCAAATTTCTTAAAAATCGCACTTTCAAGTTGACTGTTATAAATTATGCACGCAATTTGTGGGTGATTTCATTATGGATCTCAATTTTCATGGCATTCCATAGGCTGAGTGGCTGATAAACTCACACTCATAGCATACAAATACACACATTTCCACATATCGTATACGCAAAGTCGCGCCTAAATGTTCTCTCAAGTGCAGATTTTTCCTGCTGCTGTTTGTTTTGCTTGTGGCCAAAATTTTATGGTTTTGCCTTTAATTTTTGTGGGCTTTTATATGTACCAATTTTTTCGTTTTGTTTTTGGTTTTGGTTTTCAGCTTTGTACTTTACCTTTTTTCATACAAATGTGTGTTTTGATACGTTTTGCTGTTGTTGTCTGTTTCGCATACCACACTGACTGTCTGTCGCCTGGCTACCGCCTGCTGTGCCCGGTGACACTGACACTCGAGTCCGACTTTTTATTGTTGATAAAATCAAGAGCAAACAAGGTGTGTGTTTCATTTTGTACGAGTACCATTGTTTTGTGACTTAAATTATTGTCATACATATTACTGAGTTCCGAGAGACGACAGACAGTAGACAAGGGATATATGCGTACTCTTACGAAGAATTGCCTGTAGAAGATCCGTAGAACATGAAAAAGCCTGTTCGTTGTATTAGATGGTTGGTATGTATGTTTCCTTAGCAATGGTAAAGTTTGCACAAACGCATACCCTGCCGATTCTGAAATAATTTTTAGTCGCGATTAGCTTAAAATTATAAAGATATGTTGGTCACTCTAGGTTTATTTAAATTTTGCATTGCGCTTATTCAGATTCTAGTGTCCTATATTCACTCTACCCCTTTAAGCTAAGAAATTTCCTTACTTAATATAATTTAAAACATTTTTACCTGAGTTAAAATTATACCTTCTTTTTAATGGCAGAGTTGAGAAGTTGTTGCTCTTAGCCTAGCGCTCTCTCTTTCCTCTTTCCTCTCCTGGTGAAGATGAGATGCAAAACTTTAATCACTTCCCAGTTGTCTGTACCAAAACGCAGGGGATTCTGGATAAAATTGATTCATAGTTAACATATCAGGGACTGGTTTTACTTGCTCTGAACAGGAAAACCATTACCATAGTTTTTAGGTAGTCTTAATAGTATCTGTTTATCACACTCTAGGATCTTAAACCAGCGTTGGTGTCCTGGTTACTTCTCTCTGTTAACGATTTTTCAATAAGGGTGCGAAGGTGTTTTAATATAATGGAATAAAGCAAGCGGTGCGTAAGGTATCAACGATTTTTTTGTGATTTGAAAATCTCACGAATGCCATTATCTATGGTGTATAACATCGTTCAAATAGCCACCACGACTTGTTATGGTGGCACAGATCCGAGTTGTCCAAACTTCAATCGCCCTGCCGAAAAGATCCGGTTGAATTTGAGCCATGGTCTAGGTTGTGTTGGCTTTAAGCACATTGATCGATAGCGACTAACTGGCATAGGTATGCGACTTTAAGAAACCCCAAAATAAAAAGGTTAGCGGGGTCAAACTCATAATATCCATGGCCAAATCACGTCACCTCTGCGAGAGATAGTCATACCATCAAATCGTTAATGCGGAATGTGCATTGCCGCGTCCAATGTGTGGTTCATGGCGACTTGGCATCAATGACTGAAAAATAAATTACAGGTTAGAGTCTAAACGTTATACAGACGACACGAGGGCGCGAAAATCTACCCTCGCCAATTGCCATAAATCTCCTATGGGAGAAAATATACTGTCACCCAATGTTCTAAAAAATAGTGAAGAGATCCACAATCTTTTTTAAAAGATTTAATAATAATAATAATAATAATTAACGGTTTTATCCTCCATTTCCGCCCAATCGACACGAGAGGCGCAGTCCCCACGACGTACGGAACCTTTTTTTTATTTTTTATTTTATTTTTATTTTTTGGTGCCGAATCGTGGAAAGCAGGAGTTTGTTAAGTGTCGAGATCTAAAACTATTCAGCTACAGAATTAAAGTCATTAGCTGATTGGATATGATAAAGATATTATTTCATTTATTGAGAGAGGACAGTAAAACGAGTCCGGTATGTCAAACGTGCTGGAATGTAAGTTAAAATCCTCGCACAAACAACGGAATGACTCGTGTAATTCGAAATTAGTTGTGCAGGGCTTTAAAAACAGAGGTCGAAAGTGTATTGATACTCTAGAGAGATCGTTAAGGTTTACTTTAGCTAGAAGGGCTGAGATATTAATCAAACCCGTCTTTAATTTTTCCTTCGAAAGGAAGCAATACAGCACCGGTGTATTTTTGGACATCTCCCAAGCTTTCGACAAAGTCTGGCATTATGGCCTTATAAACAAACTAAAGGCTTAACTCCCTGCAAATACGCATGCGATTCTGGAAAGCTTTCTGCTGGGAAGAAACTTCAGAGGTAGACAGAATTCCTTTAGAACGGAAAGTCACCCAATATATGCAGGTGTCCCTCAAGGCAGTGTTCTAGGACCCATATTGTACGTAATATACCCTCGTGATTTGCCAACTGATGAAAGTCTAACGATTTCAACATTTGCTGATGACGCAGCTGTCCTAAGCAATAGTTCGGACACTAAAGAGGCGTCTTACAAGCTGAAAGAATATTTTAAAAAGTTAAAGCTATGGCTAGGTTCTTGGAGGATAAAAGTTAACGAAAGCAGATGTGTTCAGACAACATTTACTTTGAAGAAAGAAACTTTCTAAAAATAAACAGCAAGGCTATACCACAAAAAACATAGTGCCAAGTACCTTGGGATGACACTAGATAGAAGTCTTACCTGGAAAAAGCATATAGAAAACAAAATTTCTCATGCGAAACTAAAACAAGCAAGCCTTCTGTGGGTTATAGGAACAAATCTAAATTAAGCCTAGATAGCAAGATGTTCATTTTTGATATGATGATTAAACCATGTTGGGCTTACGGAATCAGGTTTTGGGGCACAGCGTGCAGTTCCACTTTGAACAGACTTCAAGGACTGCAGCCAAAAATTATACAAAGATCTTAATAAAAATACGGTTCATGAGGACATACGAGGGCTAAGCATCAGTTACGTGATATGCAAGAAGACTAAAAAGAAAGAATTTTTTCGATATTATCAAATGATGTGCAATATAATACATTTAGATATCCGCAACATATCAATTTCGGCTGTTGAACTCGTCCTTTCAAACCGACTACCCAACACCAGTGTCAGTGCGGCTCGGAAACTTATCCTTTTCAACCGAACACAGCCTACTGGATTGTAATTACTTAAATACAGAGAAGCGAAGGCAATGCGGCTCTGGAACTCGTCCTTTCAGACCGCCTGCCCAGCACGATATCCAGCAATCTTACTGCTCGGAATGGTCTGCAATAAATATATATGTAAAAAATTACAAAATTTCTAAGCAAAAATTAAGAATTTTTTTATTTGATTCAATCATTTCTGAGTGAACTTGATAGCGGGGATTCCATATTCTAACATTGGTCTAACTAAAGTTGTAAAAAGAGATTTAGTAACATAGGGATCGCTGAACGATTTTGACCATCTTTATTAAGATTATGGTGGTGGTTTTCAATCGAAGATTTTTGCAACTTTATTTGTCTCAATGGCAATTGCAGGCACAGGTTTTGCAGCAACCGTCTCACAATTAAGAGCGATAGCAGAATTATATTTCATGTTGAAAAAGAAAGGACCTGAGATCGGTTGTTAACGAGCTCATGGAGCATAATTAATTTGAGCAATAAAAAGCCTCTTTAAGATACCCAAAGTGGGTCCCCTGCCTACAGAAGTATGACAATACAGAGCTGAAAGTTGAACGGCGTCAGGTCTTTTTCTTCGTTGTTGACACTAAGCCCAACCCTTAAAAGAACCCATAGTGAACCCATGTATTCCATTCCATCGGGCTGCTTCCAAATTATCTGTATTTTAACTAGACTAGAGAACCGAAAAAGTTATTCTATCTTCTCTTCTTCTAGAGCTATCACGATAACTAGCGTGATTTTATTTACATGTGTCTCAGGACTCCAATCATCAATGTTTGAGATACCTCAACAACCTTATAAATCCTTAAATCTTCTTTCTTTTATCTTTAGAAAACAGTTGTTGGTCTCCTTAAATAAGCAAAAGCCGTCTTATTTTCCCACACACTTACTTTTAGTTACAGAAAAAATTCTATCCCGAAATTATATCCCTACACAATTAACTAATTACTGAGAAGTCGAAAGATTCTCTGACTTGACCGAATCGTTTAACTCATAATTTCTATCAACTTGGTTATCATTTGGGATTGTTATAATAAATAACCGGAGCCTAAAAAAATTGAAAAGTATGGAAAATTTATAATAAGGGGAACCGAAACCATTCGCTATCTGTGATATTTGAGTAGTAGTGCTTTTTACCGCCTACTGGTATAAAATCTTATCTTTAAGCAGGATGCTATTGACTTTCACCTCACCTTGTCCATTCAGACTTAACTTCCACTGCCCATTGTTCTACTTGTGTTTCTGCGAAAAGTTAAGGAAGTAGTGTGGTCTTTATCAGTTCCATTTGAAATGTATTTATATCCAAGCCTCACTGTGTCAGCTATGCAGCAGTCACATTTTAAGCCGTTTCTTCTCCTTTTCTTTTGCGCTGCGCTTGCAAATTGCATTTGACAAATCATTACTTTTCTGTTTTGCTTCTTTTATGACACCAAAGTACAAAAATCGTACATTTTTACTTTCCCACTTTTCGTATAATAAATGATTGTGGTTCATTTTTGAACATAAAAATTTTGTGGCATTTCGTATGAAAAATATTTATCTCTTAGGTATACAATTTTTTTTTAATGGCAATGGTTGTGAATTATTTAAGCAGAGAAGGAGCTTGTAAGCATTTGGAACTCTTTATTATTGATTGTGATTATTTTTACTTATACGTAAGTAAGTACCTAAACATGCAGAATTGAAGGATTCTATATCAAGGCACATATGGAGCATTCCACCGTTGGTACGGGACAAATCGTACGAAGTTTTTCTGTTTACGATTCTAATAAAAGGCAAAGTAAAAATGTATAAAAAAATTATCTAATACATTACGCTTGTATGGTAAAGTACTAACCAAAAACAGAAAATTTATTTCTGAAATATTCGCGTATGCCCGAAAAATCTGAAATAAATTCTCTGTTTGTACGGGAGAGCTCTAGTCTACCTTGAATCCTAGTTACTGTGTGTTATCTGAAATTTCAGCGAAATTAATGATAATTGTAAAAAAACTAAAATAACATTTCGTAGCAGTAATATCAAAGTAAATTAAAACAACAAAAGTTTTAAGAATACATTTATTTCAAAAAAGTGTAAAGAATTTTAATGCAATTGTTTGTACGGGACACGCGTGTTTGTATGGGACTCGTACGAATATCAGTTTTATAAATTTAGATTTTCATCACTTTTGTAGAGAAAAGTTGATGCTGAGGCTATCTAAAGCATAATTTTTGTATGTCACTTCACGCCCATTTATTGATATTTCGTGAAATTCAAATACCCTGGGTAAAGGCTTCGTTGATATCCAGGGATGTAAATTTGGGATAATTTTTGTTGTTGTTTTAAAATATATATATAATTTGGTAAAATTTATTTATAGATAAATTTCCATGCTAAATTGTTTATTTGAAAGATATTTCCGCTGAAATAACGGTAAATTATTTGTTGTTGTTGTAAAAATTATAGATATATCATTAATAAAATAAAGTAAATGTCGACTTGTGTGCTAATTTTATATTTAAAATCAATTTCCGCAAAAAATTTTTTTTGGAAAAGTAATTAGCCTGTCGATGAAAATATACTTTTTTTGGTGGAATGCTCCATATACGTATTTTTATCTCTCGATCTTTTTCACGCTTTTCTGAAATCTCACTGAATGCCCATGCATGCACGAAATCGGATCTACCGATCCGCCTGGCCCTTACCAAAAGCCTGGCCTGTGCCCTATACGGGCAAATAATAACGAAAGCTCAAGACGATATGGCTTTGAACGGGACGTAGACAGGAACCTTAGACCCGCTGAATATAGCACATGGGAATTCAATTCTTCAATTCTTGGGTTTGCCGACGCATGCAAGAAGTCCAGAAGCATCTGTTTGAGAGTGCTGGTCTGCGTGTAGCCAATATTGGGCGACAGGACGTTTCCCAGTGTGCCGCCTGGTTCGGAGCCCCGCAGAATCTATCCAACACTCCTTATGTGAGTGCCATGCACTCCAGACAAAGCGCCTTATACTTCTTCGGGATCACTTCTTTAAGAACGTACAAAGCTAAGAAAATGCTTTATTAGAGCGTCTACTAGAGTTCGCTACAAAATAAGGATGGTTTAGATACGTGACGAAACTGTCGAAACAAAGTAGAACGTTAGAATCATTTTTAGCCATTTTTATACCTTTCATGAACATGAAATGGTATATTAACTTTGGTCCGAGCCTAAAAAATTGTAAGTACCAGAAGGAGCAGAGATTGACCCATCAATAAGTATACCGATATGATCAGGTTGACGAGTTGAGTTCATTAAGCCATGTCCGTCTGTCTGTCTGTCCGTCTGTCCGTCTGTCTGTTTGAACGCAAACAAGTCCCTCAGTTTTTGAGATATCTCGATGAAATTTGGTATCGAGATGTATTTTTGTATTATATTAGACATTTGTCGGAGCTGGTAGGATCGGG
>JAPVRG010290807.1:0-13148 GCA_029783565.1 Rhagoletis cerasi
CTTCACATAACTCAAGTGCGTTCAGACTTTCTTTCATGATTTCTATATACATTTCATTAGCATGTGTACGTACGAGTGCGTGGTTAGTACTTGATTTCAAACAAAATGGATGCATACCTTTAGGCGTTTTTTTTATTAATTTCTTCAACAGTGGCAGCTAAAATAAATGACAACACATTTTTTTCTTCGTTTGGTTCTTGATTTATGATAAATTATCTCATTTATTCTTAATTTACTGACAGATTTTACAAGGCGAAATTACTTAGTTTGTGCTTAATTTATGCGTAAATTAAGATTGAGCTCTAAATCACGCCAATGTGAACATAGTTTTACGCTGTAATTGTTTTTGCTATAACTTTGTAGCGGTACTTATTTCGGATATGATATTTTGTGAGACGGGTTGAATGAGGAAAAATTATGGATCTACGTGAAAAAACTAAAATTGATAATTTTGTTGGTTACACCAAAATTGCGGTTAGGGCTCGATATGTACTTAAAAAATATTTACGTATGTATGTATTTAAAAACAATTGGTATATGCAAAAGTACTAAAGCTATTCTTCTACATACGTACATATGTATATGTATATCTGAACATTTTCAGTTGCGTCTATTGCAAGATCCAACATGTCGCACTCCACCTGAACAACAATGATCCACACTACCAGCGTTGCCGTTTTGATACAATTGTATCATTTTTGATACTTTTTTTCTAAATTTTGTGATTTGATACTTTGATACTTTTTTCTTCACAAATGTCGCATTTGGATACCTTTCGCTGATAGAAAAGAAAAACTTTGAAGAAGACAAAAAAATGCAACATATTTTCATAGAAGTTTCAAAATTTTTTCTTAGAAGTGTTAGAATATATTTGAGTAAACAGTTTTATAGCCCATTAAGCAAATCCGACATATCAACCATTAAAATTAAACGTGAATTCTTAGCCGATTGAAACTTGGTCCTACTAAAATTTAATGGGCTACAAAGCTGCACACCTAAAATTTTTCTAAAAATTCTAAATAAAAAGTTTTAATTTTTGGGAAGTTAATAAAATTTGTTGAATTTTTATAATTTTTGTACAAAGTTTGATATGCGAATTTATATACATAGGGCTTGTTATGTAATTTGCTAAACTTTTATAAAAAAGATATTAAAGGTTAGATTAACAAAAGAAATATAGCCAAAACTGGTCAAAATTAATCGTTTCTATTATTTTTGCCTCCAGTTATAGTTTGTTATAACTATGAATTCAATTATACAATTTATTAATTATTTGTTTTTTAAATAAAAATTTAGAACATAGCGGTTTTGTGTGCTTTTGATACTTATTGATACTTTTTCTTATTGGCAACTGATACTTTTTTTTTTTCGAAGCTCGCGGCAACACTGCACACCACCCATGCTCCATATTCAGCCCACACAAACTGCTCTCCCAAATCCAATGTGTGTGCACTCTTTGCCGCCTTGCTCATCCACCGTATCCAATATATGTACGAGTACATACGTACTTAGTTGGTGTTTTGTTTGCCTACCGGTTTTTCCGGCAGCCGGCTGTCAGTTTCTGTTTTGATTCTCTTGTTTCTGCCGCTGTATGAACACACCAACCCAACATGCACCACCCAACCAAACAAAAGCTTGCATATACACAAATTACTCTCTCTTTAGTAAACAAAATGCAGTTGCTGAGCAACTCACGCTCAATTGTTTGAATGCAATCCAGCGTTGGAACTTTGCTACGCACGTAGTAAATTTCCTACGATTGCTACGATTTTTCAAAAATGTAAAAATTTCCTATCCCACTACGCATATTTTTACCTCGCTTTTTTATTTCATTCAACTCATGGCTTTACTCTTACTAAAAATTATGTAAGATGCGTCTGAGCAACAAAATCTGCCACATACTTAAATAGGCGCAACCGTTCAAATTTTGGCAAATATTTATACTTGTGTACGGTGGTAGATACGAAAAATACGATTATTGTCGACCTCACGAGGCTATGGGCTGGCTAGCACTGCCGTAAACAGAAAGAAAGATTCAATATGCGAGAAGGATACGAAGTTGCGTAAAGAGGTAACAATGACCATGTATTGCGTGTCTAACTATGCCTTTTTCCACGATTTATTTGCTGCCAGATTTGTTGAAAGCTTTAACGGATGCTGGCCATTGCAATTTTCCGTAAAAGAAAATTGTCGACATTCTCAAAAAAAGTAAATTTTCACTTATTATTGAAGAAAGTACTGACTTAAACGCCACAATAAAATATACAAACATAACTAATTCAATACAAAGACAATTTGAAACTGCCCTGCAAACCATGCTTTCAGAGTTTTCTGAATAGTAGAGAAACCTAAAAGAATTTGTAAAGAAATCAATATTTCCTTTCAGATTTTTTGCCGAATTTGCTATCCAAATTTCGGAAGAAAATCGCTTCGATATGAGGAACTTTTTCAGATTTTTTTCATAATTTTTTTAGATATCTTTTAAAAAATCGTACAGAAATTTCTTTACGAGTTCGTGTCAACCGCTTTATATGATTTTCTTTAAAGATTTGTAGAAAAATCGGAACAAACATCCGATATTCTTAAAGGTTTCCAGAAGATTTTTGGAACTTTGGTTTGTAGGTAGGTTGCTCATAAAAGTACAAATGTTATTGAAATTTCCCTTCAAACGATTCTTTCAGAGTATTTTAAATATTAGATAAATATTAAAGAATTCGTAAAGGAATCATTATGTTTCCGATTTTTTGTCGAATTTTCAAAGGAAACGTATTTCAATTATTCTACGAAATTTTGGAAAAAAAATCGGTAAAGCAAAGAAAGTAATGCTACGATGTGAAGAATTTTTTTAGAATTTTTTTTATTCTGTAAGAAATTGTACGGATTTTTCTTTACGAGTTTATGGCAACCACTTAATACGATTTTCTTTGAAGACTCGTAAATAAATTGTTACAGAATTCGGAACAAACTTCCGATACTCTTAAATATTTGCTTAAGATTTTGGGAACTTTGGTTTGCAGGGTTCATTATTATTTTATGTTTTAAAATAAAATATGCATCTATGCATAACATTTCTATCTTTTGCTACGGGTTTTTATATTTTACTACGATTTATCTGGGCTTTTGCTACACAATTGGTTTCGAGAGGTGCCAGCCCTGATGCAATCTATACAACTTCGAACACAACTTCTTTCACCACTTTAGTGTGTACAAAATTTGTGTTGTATTTATTTCTCACCCACCACCCGCCACCCAGCAGGCTGCATGCAGTTAGTGAAGTTTGCGTTGTTCGTTGCTTGTTTGCACAACTTCTGTGCGCGCAGTCGATGTTTTTTGTTGATGGTTCCGTTTTGTGTTTGATTAGTCGTTGCGCGAACATTGACTGTGTCGGTTGTTTATTTCATCCGGTTGTGGAACTAGTGCGCGCAATGTAGTGAACGGGAAGTTTATAAAAATTTAATACTTTGGCGTAATATTTGTAATCGCTTCGGTTTTTTTGTGTTGTGTTTTAAAAGTGTAAATTATTTAAATAAATGTTAGTTATCCTTAGTGTTGTGGGAGTAAGCTTTGTTACGTAGAAGAGCCGCTTGAAGGTGTTTCAATCATTGCCCGTTTTAAAAATAGCATAAATTGAATTGTGTTAAAACCTTTTCTTTATGTAAGAAATACTGCTCATGAAACAAAAAGGTGTTGTCAAAAAAAAAAAAAAACTATTGAAAAAAGTACACAGCAAAGAAGTGCCCGTTATATTTATGATACATTTATAGCCTCTCCCCTTACTACAGGATTTAGTCAGAAATAGTCAGAAGTCGTTCCTGTACACAAATTTATATATGAAAAATAAAAGTAAATTTAATAACTACTATCTTCCGGACTACTTTCTGGAGTACTGGAACCAACTATTAATATGTGGCATATGATTCGGTTATTTGTACAATAATTTTGGGTTATTGTGTCCAAACACGTTCCCGAATCAAATAATTTTAGAATACACGTGTTGTCAAAGGATTAAACTTTAATTTATTTATTTATTTATTTATTTATTTATTTATTTATTTATTTATTTATTTATTTATTACTGAGTCTATGAACAAATATTCTTACAGACTACATACATTAGAAAATATTAATAAAAGTATATACATAAATAAGACCTGGTTCAATTATTGAAAATTAAAAGTAATATTATTACATTAAAATAAAAGCAGAATGCCCATCGCATCGGTGAAGTATAACGAAGAACATTGAATGTAAAGGAGTCGCATTCTGGTACGTTCCAAGATCTGTTCTATGTGCTTTGGTATAACTCTCCAAGGTTGAATTTTAACCTTTTCAAAGTCAATTCCGTAGCAATAAAAGGATATTTCCACGGCTAGTTATTCGCTCTCGTATTCGTGATTCGCTCTTTCATTCGTAATTGGCGCCCCAATCACGCACCGAATCACGTAATCGGCCCATACAAAATTTGGAGAGCGAATCACTCCATTCGTAGGTGATTCAGATCCAATCACCATGCGAATAACGCACAAATCGTTGTCTTCTCTAATTTTTATCGGAAATTTGTCGAACTCAGCTGTCAGAGCAAAAGAGAATAGAAAAAACCAAAGCAAAGAAAGGGAGGAAATGAAGGAAAAAAATAAAAAAAAACAATGAGCTCTCAAATCCAATTAAGAATGTGCCGTGTAAGCGGGGTGATTCGCCGTTCGTAATTGAGAGTACGAATCACGTGATTCATTTGTCGTGCAAATGCCGTTTAACACGGGGTTGTTAACTTCATGAAAACGAATATATTTTTTAATTCTAAAAAATTTTTGCAATCAGGGGGTCTACTCTGTATTGCGATTCGAAAGGAAAATCATTCGGATTCGGATACTTAACACTATGAATTTGTATTAGTCTGTGTCGACTTTCGAATCGCATTGGCTTTCGAATCGCAATACAGAGTAGACCCCCAGAGTTCTTGTGAAGCCGTTCCTAATTTTGTTCATATTAGATAGAAAGAAAAAAAGTATATAACACAACGAAGTTATCTTACGATATCTCTATGATATGTCCCTGGACTTGTAATAGTCGTGATTATTCTTCCCGACAACAACTACACACATTTTGCCGCTCTAATTTCGCACTCCCTTGCTCTCACTGCTCAATCAAATATGACTTACGTAGAAATCAAAAATAAACAGACTTCTATGTCATGCTTTGCGTTGGGTAACCGCTTACACGCAAGGCTCATTTAACAGATTCAATGTGTGACAAATCTCACGTCTTACTAGGCAATGTGAAGAATGCATAACTGAACCTATACCTACTCTTGAAAAATTTCATTTCCCGTTAAAATTCATTGGACGATTCAACATTCGTCTACCATCGCATAAGACTAGCTAAATCCAACGTTTTTTACAAGAAAAAGTTCCCAGCTTCATTTCTGCACAACAATGGCCAACACCGGTCTTAAGTAACCATGGGTAATAGCGCAATTTTTGTGGCGCTAACGCAATAATGCCAGCGCCGTCTGTGGTGTCAGCGCCAACACCCAGCGCCATAGCGCAGTAAACTCATTTGAACCGGTAACATGGCGTCGTACTTATTAAGTCAGAGGGTAATCATTATTTTTTTGAATTTTTGGCGCTGTGAAACGTTTGTACAGGTGCAGCTTAAATTGGTAAGGTGCTTAGAATATTAATAAAAAATTTTATCTTATTTGCGATGTTATGCCTTTTAAAAATGATTAGAAAGATCACCGATATGTGGCTCAATTTTTCAGAAGAATAGCAAAAAGTAAAATGCGTAAGTGATAAACGTGTGTAGGGGAACCACTTCTGACTAAATGCCGGTGTACTGGAACCAAATTATTCATATAATACGCTAGCACCAACATATTCCGACGATAGTTGGTTCGAATTGGTCTCATGTGTTTCGTGGAGTTAATGGTGCCACTTGGCGCTGGTGCTTTTCTTTTTTTGGAGTTGGCGCGGCAACTCCGGCTACGGTATTAACGCAATTGCGCGGCGCAGCGCAGTGTTACCCATGTCTAGTCTTAAGCCCAATGGAATTTTCGGTATGGTCCATTCTCGGGGCCAAAGTATCAACTAAAGAATATGAGACAGTCAACGCCTTGAAGATTGCTCTTCGCCGCCACTCGGACAAAATGCCACCAGATCATATTCGTGCAGCATGTGAAGCATTGCGGGAGAGACTTGATGCTATTATCCACGCTAAAGGTTGCTACATCTAACAGTAAAACACTTTTCTTAAAACTTGACAGGTTTTATGATGAAATTATGTTTTTAAATAAATAAAAATACACAAAGTTATAGAATTTGTAGTTTTTAAGTGAGTTATTGATCCCATTTAATATTTATTATTGTTGTAGGCTAGTCAATCGATTGTGTTTGTGTGCAAATAAAAACTTTTTCCTGCACGTTTTGCCCAACGTTTCGCTAATTACCTTAGCAACTTCAGGGGCGAATCTTTTCCTAAACACAAACAAAAAACAAAAAGAACAGCATTTTTAATTGGTAACACTTCGAGCGCCTACCACTGTACTTTTGTACCTAGGGGAATTTAAATTTGTGTCTAGTGCAGGAATTTAATGTATTTTCTACTAAACATGTAGGCAAAAAGTTTGGCTTGCCTAAGTCATCCAATAAATTTCCGCTACTTACTCACCTCTGCGGTTACTCACTCAGCAAAAAAAAAATCTTGAGAGGAAACCTGCTGGTCCTCGGCATAGTTAAACCCTTATAAATGTGGTTTTTGATTTTCCTTCTACTAATCGTCTGTAACATCGTCTACTAAAACTTTGGATTAAAAAAAGCCACTTGCTGGCTCTAAGTACAACAGTTCGGCCATTTGCCGAAATCGAAGTTCATATTTCGTTTCTTGTCAGAGGAATAAATTACACGTATCGATGCCCCCAACTCGATCATAGATGAATACATAAAAATCTTCGATAAATAAACTTGCATAATTTGTGCAAAGAACAAACTTATTTTATGACGGATCGGCAAAACGTTGTTCTATACGGCACTACAATAGACCATGAGTATAATGGCCCTATTTTCATGCTAATGACAAAACTCATCGCATGACTATTGATTTAACTACTGCGCCTAAAACTATGCCGCGAAGTCCTGATTTTAGGAGCTCTAATAATGACGATGCGTGCCAACGACTAAACAATGCCTTTACTCGTATTCGACGTCAAAGTTTTAGGCGCTGTACCTTAAAACAATTGGCATGCGATAAGTTTTGACATTGGCGTGGGCATAGGGCTGCAAGTATGCTCTCTCTGGGCAACGGGAACCAAACATTCAGTTCTACCAGTTTTCTTCATTATTTGTAAAATTATAGGATGCGTATTGTGAGGTGGGGTGAGGTGGAAATATTCTAAATTCGGAAAACTAGAATAGGTATGAAGCACATTTCAAATCCATACCTCAAACGGTTAACTGTAATTAAGCGAAACTGCCAGGGTCATAGCTCGATTCATTACTCGCTCAGTGTTAATTACCTTACATTTTCACCAACAAATTTCGACGTAAATATGTAAATTAAACAGTTTAACTTAATAACGGTATATTGTCGTTAAAGGATAAAAGCAGAACGCCCACTGGCCACAAAGCCAGCCGGAGGTCAGCAGGCAGACAAATGTGCTTAAGATAAGCGAAAATTTATGACCGTCAACAAATACTACACAAAATGTTCGTACAAAGTGCACAGAAACCGGCAGAAGCGCACACTCGTACGTATTTAAAATTTTTTAGCTGTAAAGGTTTCCAAATTTATGATGAAATTGTTGCTGTTGGGAAAAACTGATAACGAAAGCTGGGTAGTGAGGAAAATGCGGCAGAGATTTAGATAAAATTAGCATCAAGGCACAAAGGCATTTTTTGGGTAATTAAGTTTTGTAGTTGAAAGAGGAATCATTTTATTTTGGGAGCAGATTTGGTAGAAAGTTAGATTTATAACTCATCAAAAATCGATTTTAGTTTGTTTATAAACTTTTCATTTACATAATTAGAATTTATAGTTAGAAGATATTAATATTCATATTGCCTAAATTTAAACCTTCTAAAGTCATCTGATAACACTTTTCCTCATGCAGTAATTACCAATTTTCTTGCCGCTCACATTCAGCTTGAGCAATTTTCACGCTGATTAACCCTTTTCTACTTTAATCTCACATTGTCATCAACCACATTACCAATAACAACAATGCCAAAAGCAACATCAATTTGTGCAGCCAACGGCGTGCTTTTAATTATCTTTTTTAAGATCGTCGCATGGCTTTAATTAATCTCTATTTACCTTGTATGTTTGTACGAAACGTGTAGTTCTCGAGTAGAGAACATACTTTACCACTTTTCCAATAACAATTTTCACCATTTACTGCGCCTTGTTGTGGAGTATCATAAATTTTCCCCCTTTTTTGAAGCAGCAGAACATTGTGTGGATTTTCCAATTTTACGCGCACAAAAGCGTACTTGAAAGGAATGCAGACGTAGATACATACATACATACATACACAAATAAACATTTGTATATAAACTGTTGTTAAACTCCTGTGAACTTTAAGTACCTTCTCCACACTAAAATCCTAAAATCGCAGTCGAGTTGAAGTAGAGTGAATGCTTATAAAACTTTCAGGGATTTTCTGTAGTGGAAAAAGTTAAATAGTTGTAAAGTTAATTTGTTTCAAGTGCCTGGGTACGAGCATTTGTCTGCGTGTTAGTATTTGTATTTCGATAGCATTGGATTTATCAACGATTTGTTTGACGACTAATTTTCATTGGTAGATATTTTCCGTATGAAGCTATGGCTTGTTGATAAGCAATTGCAGATAAGCTTAACCCTTAGTACGACTTGAAGTACTTGGAGGGGTCAAAAGCGGCTGCATCTGAAAGCATTGCTTTCTATGTCCTTCTCTCCTCACTTCACCCCTTAAAAGATTCAAATCTCTTATTTCTGCCGCTGTTAATGTGCCGTCAACGCCTTTATGTGCCTTTCCTTAAATCGCTCGGCTAATGACAGAGCTGTCAAATGTCATGTCAACTGTGTGAAAAGCAAAACTGCTACTGTAAGCAATACACACATTCATCTGTCAGAGATCAGCATTGTTACTACATATTGCCTACTACACATTCGACTCATCTTGACAATGAACTTCTTTACAGCGGCAGCACAGCCCACAACTGTCTTCGCTTAAGTGTCAACGAACTTTAATGCGTACATGTGTTCATATATTGACATTTGCTTCAATAAAAAGGGAAAACAAATTTATACAAATAAATAAAAATTTGAAAGACACATGCATAAGTGCATAATTTTATAGTATATGCCCACACGGGAATCAATCAAACGGGCTTTGCTTAACTGCTGGTTGCACCCTTATCTGCTGTCATTTAGTATGTGCTTGCACTCTTCTCCAGCAGCGGGCGCTTGGCTGAGTTATTCGATATCACAACTGTCAATCGCAAGCTGTCAAAATACCAAAGCGACATAAACAGTAGGCAACAGACAGCATATACTTTCATGAGTTTCATTTTTAATCCATTTCAAATGAGAAAGGCGTATAAAATGCGCAGTGAGTAGCAAGAAGGTAGCTGTGTCCAATAAAACCAGCTGCAAGTAAGTTTGTTGGGGCTCAATGTGTTACCATCGTGCGTTTGACAGCGCCAGTGTCAAAAACAGCTGCGTTCATGTTTCAAATGTCAGTATGCCCCGTTGCTTGTTTGGTGTTGCATGATATGGGTTGCCGCATCAACAGCCGTAGAAAGGTTGAAAGGTAATTTAGTTATGAGTAACTAAATGGCTCATTAATTTTCCTTCTTCGGGGCAATCATTTTATACGTAGATGCGTATATGAATGTTAACTCAAATATTGTGTCACTGCTGTGAGGTGATGCGATGTTAAGTTGGTGTGGCAGTGGTTTGGTATGAAAAACAGCTGCTAGTTCTTTGTCTTTAAGTTTTGGTTTTCTTTGCGGAATCACACTTTTGATAACTAATCATCCCAAAAATTTACTTAATTTAATCTCCTCACTTTTTTGCAAGACTTTACAGCTCCATTGTGGTATTTACCCACCAGATATCAGTTGATACCACCCTAACGTACCGCCCTAATGACAATAAATTAAAGACCGTCAAAAATCATTAATCTTTTGCGAAAGAAGTAATTCGATTAGTTCAGTAGAACCCGGAATAAAACACATTTTATTTTTAGTTGAAAACCATACGGAAAAAAACAGCTTTTTTTTTAATGGAGCACACGAGGCCAATGAACTTCCATAGGAAAACGCTCCTCCCCGTGACAATAACATTGGTTTATCACATTTTAAAATCCGACTATAAATGCCGAAGATAAGAAGGAAAATGTAATTGGGCGACTACTAGGGTTGTCCAAAAAAAATTACTTTTTTTTAAATGCTTTTCAAAACCACGTCCGTTTCTGTCGCGTACGTCACGTTATTTTCAACGGATATTTTCGACATCAAAGTTTCGAAGCTGCTTATTTTTTTTCAACATAATTGTAATCTTGTTTCTCAGTAACTTCTATCTTGAGAGATTTACATATATTTCTCCATAAGCGTACGAATGTCGCGTACAGCTGCATGGAAATACCCATATGGGTTCAAAATATTTCCTTTTACATAAAAAACGGTTATTTCAAATAGGTTTCATATTTTTTAACTAATATTGTATCCTGTTATTGTGAGCTTTAGACTCTCGGCTGCTCCATTCTAAAACACAGTATCCAACATTTTCTCGGAAAATCGGGTTTTCATAATTTGGGATATACTGTGTTTAGACGCACCTTTTAAATAGGTCTATTTGTTGATAGCTGCAATATTTTCGGATATACGACACATCTAAAACCTAGTATCTACAGCCTACAGAGGCAAAAAAAAACTAAATCACTTTTTTCTCACAATTTTATTTTTAACACATACTGCGTTTTGGAATGGAGCAGGCGCTCTATTCACAGATCGCTCCAGTTTTATCAAACTAAAAATACTGCCCGTAATTTTAAATAACTAAAAAGATCTGAAGTATTAAAATCACATTTTAAAACAAATATTACAGCCACTTTGTAATGTTTTAGTTAAAACTTGATTCCAGTGTTATCTACTTTAGCTAATATCTAATTTTAGTTGTTCTTTTTTAAATAAACCCTGATTTTATCAGTTCATTTGCCAGTTAAAATCTGATTTAGCTATTTTTTTACACATTCTTAAAAGTTGGGCTTTATGCTTAAATTTAAAAAAAAGTTCGATTGTTCTATATTTCGCAAATATTTTTTATCTTTTTTCTTCTCCTTTATTTTCAATATATGTAATTGTGACTGACAGTTACTACTAGCTGACTATTACAGATGACAAGCGCTAAATTGTCCAGTGTGGGACCACACGCATATCAAACTAGCGACAAGTATCAAGTGGCGTTCGCAATTGTCAGTTCCATTATTGCACTTGTGCTAGTTCTTTTTCTGCATGCAATGGAATGAGCTATTATTTATCGAGCAATAACCGCCAAAATAACGTAAGCGACATTTTTTTCAAAATTTTCTTTTTGATGCAGAAATGATCCTATTTCATCTATATGCATTTCTGCATCAAAAATAAAGTTTTGAAAAAATGTCGCTTACGTTATTTTGGCGGTTAGGGCTCCATAGATATATACTTACGTACATATGTACATACATACATATAAAGCTGAGACATGCATCATCATTGAATGCCATTCACATAATTATAGTGTGCATCAATTTATCTGCGATTGTGTATTCATTAAAATTTTAAAAGAATTTTAAAAAATTTCTGTTTAAATTTATTTTTATTCTAAATACGAATATGATAAAAATCTATAACAATCAAAGCGTAATTTATTCCGCTACAGCTGCAAATGGAGTAATTTAGCATGCAACTCGCTACTTCTTACGATGTATGACAGTATTTAATTACATTGAAAAAAATTCGCACCATGGAAATATTTTAGCCATTTTGAAAGCTTAAAATTTGAAAATGATTTAGACTGTTACCCAAACCTAAATGAACGTATTCGGTGGGGAACTTACATATGTGTAAGCTTTCGATTCGTATAACGTTTGCCCCCTAAAAGTGATCTTAGAGCCATTCTCTCAAGTAGGTTTTAAAATTTATCTGCCTTTTAAACACAAATTTTGTTCTCAAATATATGTTTAAAGGGCAGATAAGTTTTAAAATCTACTTGAGGAAATGGCCCTTAACAGTTCTAATTTATTGTGGGTCTAGAATGACTAAACTAAAACTCGAAATCTGAAGGAATTTTTCAAAAAAATATTGACAGTTTAGTGTAGTTTTCGAGAGTTTCGATGCCTTTTTCCAATTCAAGGCATATCTGCTTAAAATTTTTTTTTAAAGAACCAAAAAATTATGTAATCATTTTTAGTTAAAAAACTGCAGTCATTGACATTGCTAGACATCAGTAATTGGCTAGCCCTTGTTTTGAAGAAAATTGAGGCGACAATGTCCTAATTTTTGTTAAATATCTAAGCCATATTGCCAAAAAACTTATTTCAAATATAACCAAACAAATAACGATTCATCTTTGCTAGTGGTTTTTATACCCACGGTAGCCAGGTATCCGGTTTTTAACTGGACAGTCTGGTTTTTAGTCTGCTCTTCCGGATGATAATTAAAAAAAAACTCACCGGGGAGTGTGTGATCTGTTTAAAAACACACATACACAACCCTCCACCCCCTCTTCACCCTCCCCGTATCATCCTCTCGCCAAACGAAAGGATTTCCAAAAACCGGACACCTGGGAACCCTGTTTACACCCCACTGCGAAATATATATCTTTTATTGCAATGAGATCTTTTAATCTAGAACCATGTCCGTAGTGCAATGAAGTGATATCTTTTAAACACATCTTCCCGAGCGTACTCATCTAGTTCTAATCAGGCTTGAGGTTTTGGTTAAAGCAACTAATCAAGATCAGTTTTTATTAAGCGGGTGCTGAAAACGACTGGGTCGGACTAAATGGATAGGACTGCAGATCAATAGGTCTAAGTGGGCATATGGGAAATTGGCAAGAATTGTGGCCCTCCATCTGCATAGGATAAAAATTCAAGTGGGCGCTATGCACCAAACGAAGTATTGTTGTTTAAT
>JAPVRG010290821.1:3626-13678 GCA_029783565.1 Rhagoletis cerasi
AAAATTTTTCGTGTTATAATAGATCGTAGCTAAATATAAACTACTTATTTTTCAACAGAAAACCTTATTCGATAGTAAATTTCAAATATTTTAAGCGTATTTTTAATAGGAAATTATATTTTTTTTTACCATCTGCAAAACTGAAACACGGCCACCATCTAAAAATGGAAGAAATCAGCTGACACGGAAAAATCTAAATTCCGCAGATTTCTGCGCTACGGGCTACAACTACGGAAAAATTCTGCGTTGTTGAGTTTTCATTTACATGGCGCTCTGGTAAGATAGATCGTGTCAGCTGACTCGGGTTTACGTACAGCTCCGTTTACGTTCTTGGCTAATTGCAGCTTTAGCGAACGCTGGGTCTAATAAATCTGTGTGTGGGTTTAGCTTCTTTTGTCTTATGTCTCATATCGCTTTATTTGTACCTCATTTGTTTTTATTTTGTCATATTTAAGTTCATATGTACACACATATATTTTTCTTGTTTTAGTTGCTATGATCCTCTGCTAAGATGACAGCCATGACTGACCTCGTAGCGAATTAGTTTCCTAAATTGCTTGATGCCAGGCATAATATTCGCTACAGATTCGCTGGCTGGTAGGGTCAAGAACGCAACGCAGAAAGTTGAAGTGAATCTCTGTGAACATGGATTGGCAAGTTTGCAAGCAGCAGGTAAGTGGATTGCTGTGAGAGTGAAGCACAATCGGGTGAAGTATGGGATTGTTTATTGGAATTTGTGTGGTACACTGAGAAAAATGTAAAGAATACTTAGGTAATATTTGGGTGTTCAGGGAATAGGTTTGTTTCAGCAAACTCTCCATTTCGGGATGACTCTGAAGGTGGCTACTATACGGTTGAAAACAAATGTGCGTATATCAAGGCATGAAAAATTCTAGCGCTCAGTTTGTTGTTGTTAAATCTCGATTTATAATGCGACTCCGTTTCCAATGCGGCTAAATTTCTCCGATTTGTTCACAAAAATAATTATATTTGCGACGCGTCGTGTTTGTATTTTTATGACTCGGACTTAAGCCGCTGACAATGGGCTCAGTTGTCAGTTTACGACGCGTTTTTGAAAGTTATAATTTTCGTGGGTTCGAATTCCACTTTTCTTTGTTCCTTAAATTATTTCTTTTATTTTTTAAACGTAATTACAGCGGTATGGACTTTTTTAATGAAATTAAACTAAAAAAATTAAATTAACCCGAAATAATTATGTGAAACAAAATAAAATAAAATAAAATAAAATAAAATAAAATAAATTAAAATAAAAGGAAGTAAATAAAATAAAATAAAATAAAATAAAATAAAATAAAATAAAATAAAATAAAATAAAACAAAACAAAATATATAAATAAAAAATACAAAAAACTGGCTCGCCACCACCTCACTCCACTCCATCTCGTCCCAGTTAACAACTAGCAAAAAATGACACAATCCGCAGGCATTAAATGTAGAGCAAAATTGTTAAATTGTTGTTTTTCATCCAGACAGGTCCTTCTGCACTTGGGCCATTGTGTTCGTGGGCGTCCTTGCTTTCGCTGTCCAACCTTGGGTGCTGAGTCGAAGGATATTTTCACCGAAGCGTCGTCATCCAATCGTACAATATGTCCAAGCCAGCGCAAGCGTTTTATTTTTATGCGCTTAACTATGTCCATATCGTTAAAAAGCTCGTACAGTTCGTCAGTCCATCTTCTGCGGTACTCGTCACCCACGCGAACAGGGCCATATGCCTTGCGTAGAATAGTTCTCTCGAAAGCACCCAAAGCCTTCTAGTCTTTGTTCGACATCGTCCACGTTTCTGCGCCATATAAAAGATCGGGCATGATAAGAGATTTGTACAGCGTAATTTTTGTTCGTCGAGAGAGGGCTTTGCTTTTCAATTGCCTACCGAGCCCTAAGTAGCAGTGTTGGCAAGAGTTATTCTTCGCTTTATCTCCAGGCGGGCATTATATTGGTGGTGTTTATGCTGAATCCTAGGTAGACAAAGGCCTTCACTACTTCAAAGTTATAACTTCCAACAGTGACGTGTGTCCCAATACGCGAAGACTTTTTATGTGTTGCCAAGAGGTACTTTGTCTTGTCCCCGTTCACCGCTAGACCAACCCCTTGCTGACATCCCTGGATTTCAGGCCAACGATGTCAATGTCATCCACATACGTCAGTAGCATAGTTCTTTTGCTGTATATGGTGCCGCTGCTATTCAAATTAGCAGCTCTTATGACGCTTTCCAGCAACAGATTGTAAAGTCGCACGAGAGTGAATCACCTTGTCAACGTCACTCTACATAGCCGTATTAGGTTTGCGAGGATCCCAAATTTAGACATGGCGTCGTAGAGGACCTTACACGAAATATTAAGAAGGCTTTTTCTGCGATAATTTTCGCAAATGGTGGGATTTCCCTTCTTGTGGATTGCACAAAGTATCCTTGCCAAATACCGTTAGTTAAAGGACAGAGAACAAAAACGGAAATAGGATAAACCTTGGTTTAACGCGCTTAAATTGCAAATTTTTTGGATTTAAGAACTCGGAGACTTAAGCGTGGCGGCGTCCTAAACGGTGTCGTAAAAAAATTAAATCGGCGTGAACAAACACAATTTTTGCTAATTCGAAATTCAGCGACTTTAAATCGCGTTGTAAATTCAAGCATTTTTCAAAAAACTGGGCGTAGCGAAAATGTCTAGATTTGGGAGGTTTTTGAGGCTTTTTTGAGTTAAAAATAGTAGTATTCACCGATAGGTCTGAAAATTGCTAGAATTCTACTTATTTTGAGTAAAATGGCCTCATACACCCAAATATTATATTTCGTTTCTATTTGGTATTAAAGAAGGTTAAGCCATTTTAGGTAATAATGTCAGCCTTGAAATCCAACGAAGAATCACTCTTGCCAACAAGTACTACTTTGGGCTGAGTAGGCAATTCAGAAGTAAAGTCCTCTCTCGTCGAACGAAAACCACGCTCTATAAGTCACTCATCATACCCGCACTGGTATATGGCGCAGAAGCATAAACAATGAGAACATCCGATGAGGCGGCCCTTGGAGTATTCGAGAGAAAGATTTTACGGAAGATTTACGGGCCTTTACGCGTTGGCGACGGCGAGTACCGCAGACGATGGAATGATGAGCTGTACGATCTTTACAACGACATGGACATTGTACAGCGAATTAAAGTACAGCGGCTCTGCTGGCTTGGTTATGTCGTTCGAATGGACAGAAACGCTCCAGCCCTGAAAGTATTCGACTCGAAGCCCGCTGGTGGTAGCGGAGGAAGAGGTAGGACTCCTCTGCGTTGGAAAGACCAGGTGGAGCAGGACTTGGCTGCACTTGGCATTTCCAATTGGCGTCAGTGGGCACAGAAGCGAAACAACTGGCGTGCTTTGTTGGACTCGGCCAAAATCGCTTAGGCGGTTACAGCGCCAAACAAGAAGAGGAAGAAGAAGAAAACGAATGTTTATTTTCAAAAATCGGATGAAAAATTACTGGGTAATAGCGTGGGCCGAAAATCCGCCTTTTTAGAATTTCGATTGGTAATAGCGAAAATAAGGTTTATTATGCTCTAAAAAAAATCTGTGTGAAATTTGAACATTTTTGGTCAATATCCTAGGCTCGCCCAAGTTCAATGTGCTCAAAAAAATGTTTTCTTAGCTTACTTCGATCGTAAATTTAATTATCAACAAAAACGGTCCTGATACAAATTATGTAGGACTAATAGTGGTATAAGGACCTCTGTGGAAAAAATGCCAATCGACTGCCTTTTGGGAATAAAGCATGCACAGCCGCAGCATTGTTTAATTGTCTTATTATATTAAAAATATATATCGACACATAATTTCTATGTCTGAGCAATACAATAAAGCTCAGAAATTTATTAATTTTTTTGATAGCAAATTTTAAAATATTAGGGGTACTCATGACACCCCGAGTAAGAGGGTATTAGAGTAAAGTGTAAAGAAAAATTACTTTCCAACAACAAAATACCTTGATTAAAAATTAATTTTTGCACTCAACCTTAACCTATGACCCTTATAAGTAAAAATTTAAATTTTTAATCAAGGTATTTTGTTGTTGGAAAGTAATTTTTCTTTACACTTTACTCTTTTAATCTCTTACTCGGTGTGTCGTGAGTACCCTTATTGAAACAATGATTAAATACCAATTTCTTTGATAAAATCCATAATGATTACGGCCCCTAATTTACAATGATTTTATAAGGCTTCTGAATGACTTAATCAAAATCAAAAGTCAAGAAAGGTTTTCATATTCATCTTAATTTCTTTTGATTTCCATGGTAGATCGATTACCGGCAAATTGAATGGCTTCCCTTTGGATCAAGTTCATTCATTGCTTGAACGAACATCGATGACCTACTGCCAAGAACACAGGGGCACGTTTTCGGCCATAGCCAACTTTTCCAAAGCTTGTTCTCACATTCGACAACTGCATTTGAGTGCAAGCTATTGTTGCCTTAACTCTCTTAAAGTATTGCTCTCTACTTATGCCAGCTCCGTCGCTTTCCTTTCTGTTTGAAAAATAATGCACAGGCCAAACAATTTGAAAGAGCTGCCGATTCCTCTTACAGGTAAGTAAATCGCGCCTGCTATATGCTGGAGCCCTTTGTGTATTTGGGCATCATATTCCTACTGTAGATCTAGTTAGGTCTCAGCGCTGTTTTCCCTAATAATAATATTTCTACTGAGTATGTTCACACTGTTTTGCCTGTGGCTGTGCGACATGAATTCTAACTGCCTTGAAGATAAAGTAAAAAAAATTAAGTTTTAAACGGAACACAAATTTTAATGGGGGTTTTTTATTCAACTATCGCGTAAATATGTAAAGTTAAAATCGGTCAGCTCTTACATATGCAATAAAAGCGGATATAAAAGGTTAACACACAAAAGCCAAGAACAACATAATTAGCAAACGTAAGATGGGAAGAGAAAAAACAAGCAATAATAAAGTAGTGCGTAGTTGTGCTGATCACCCACTGAGTGTTAAGTGGAAGGGGAAGAAAATGTGCCTATTTTGCTTGAAAACATGTTAAAATGATTTATGGTGGGTGGATTCCTGGATGACTGTGGCCTAGTAAACAATGCCAATAAACAAATAGACAGGAATGTATGTGCACACATAGGTACATATGTATGCATACACATCTACATACATACATACATATATTTTAAAATTATTTAATAGAATGTGCGAGGCTTTGGCAGAAACCACCACAACGTCACAGTAGATTCACGGACTGATCTTAATCATAAGTAGGGCAGCCAAAAAATTGCTATAAAAAAATCATTTTTGGCGCCAAAAAATTGCTGAATTGTCACTATAAATTAGCTTTAAAAATTTTTATTTTTTCATTTCAGTTGAAATTCTTACAACATAAAAACTAAAAAAATGTAGAATAGCGAAAGGTACATAAATTCTTTAGTATAAGTTTCAAAACAGCAGAATAATTCAATTATTCAATAAAAAAATTCCTTCATATTGTTGTTGCAGTATACAAAAAGCGTTTATGCTAAATTTTCGAACAGAAATCCCTGCCTATGGTCCCGGTAAATACTTTTGTACATCGAAAATGTTCTTTTCACGGACGTTACAGGCGCATATTTGAAGGCCAACACTTCGGAAATTGTGTATGTGGAATTGTGACATGTTGTAGGTTTTCCTGCAATTTGGTCAGTAATGCTCTTTATCTCAATGTAGGCTTTGTTTTTCAATAACAACGAGCAGAGCTTTTCTTCTACCTCCACACATTCAACTCTGTCAATTGTTTTTTGACATCTGCAACCACCTGCAATGACCGACGGTCTTCAGCTTTTTTATGGAATCCACCAGAAAACCGAAGTGATCGATAGATCAGCAAATCCGTAACAATATTAAGGAATATTTTTTCTGATTTTTTATTTTTCAATTATTACTGAAATTAGCATAAATTGGCATTTATTATGGATTTGGCAATTTTTGGCTCTAACAAATGTAGGTCAAAATGTTAAAATTTTTACAAAAACTATCCCGTATTAAGGATTGGGTGATAGCTGTTATAATAAAAAACTTGTTAGTGCTACTTTTTGGTTGCCCTAATCATAAGCAAACCGACGCGTAGATGCCCCATTGTCCGGCTGTTGCTCAAGTCTTATCATATTCTGATATTCATCCACCTTTTGATGCTTCTAAATGAGCAAAGGGATCAATATAATTTTTATTTCAAAAAATACACCTCGACGTTTACACGAAAAATTATCCTCTGTAAAAAAAGTATTTTCTAGGCTAGCCTTGGGTCGCTGAACACGAAAACAATAACCTTATTTTCAAAGAAGTGTTTTCGAGATTTGTTCGAAAAACGTAGTTTTTGATACATTTCGCAATCAATCGACATAAACGACGCACAGTTCAAAAGGTATTTATGTGCCTTTTCCAAAATTATATCAATTGTACAGATTTAAATAAAGTGTATTAGTGTTACTAGCGACCAAAGTTGAAAAAAGTGAAATTTTCAATAATTTTTGAAAATCACACAGTTTTGATTGCTAAAAAAAAATGTTCAGTATTTTAGTAATTCGATGTAAAAGATAAATCATTACAGTAAATTTTGAGTCTAAGGTCCTTAAAATCACAAACGAAAACAGCCAAGTGGAAAATTCAATTTGGACCAAAAAAAAAACGAAGTTCCAATTTAGCTTCACGCGATTACCACAAAATTTGTAGAGTAGTGTTATCAACTCGTCGAAATATATTTTTTATGTATGTTACCAGATAAGTGGACCACATGAACCGTTTTTGATAATTCTTTTTTTTTATCGGAAAGGTGGTCCCATACGAATTTGGTTTAGTTCCAATCATTGGATTATGAAGAAATTAACGGTACTGAGAACTGAAGTCGGTTGTATTTTTTGCTTAAGAAATTACTTGTTAGTACCTCTATTCTCAGTCTTTGAAACTATTTACACACGACTAGAGAATGGACTAATTTCAAGATCTTGGGTCAAAGGATTGGTTGTAAGAGTAAAGCTCTGAACACATCGAACCCGACATTACCACACGACACGACATTAAGGTTTTATCTACATAATCTAAACGCTTTGTCGACGGCGCCTTGGTTTTTTAGAACGCAGCAGCGACATCATGAATTTGTATGAATTTGACATAAAAGAAGAGGAACATCCTTATCTGTCGCCCGAAAAATAGAAATAGATCTAATCCGGCCACAGCTACATTTTTAGCTAGTCGCGGTGTTGCCGTATCGTCGCCAAAATAATTACATATCTACATACGAATACGTGCAAAAATAATTTGACAGCTGTGGTCCGTAGCTCGTCGTTTTCGATGTGGTCAGGCTATAAGCGATAGTTGCCTTTTTTTTTACTAAGGATGGATGTTCTCTTAAAGTCATATCCGCTGAAATTAAGTAGAGCTGTCCTAGTTATGTCCGATGCTAAACGTACTAACTTATTTATATAAGTTATTATTTAAAAAATAGGAAAGGTTACTGGGGTGAAGTTATCAAAGAGGACCCTTAACTTATCTATAACTCTATATTTTGGAAATGATTTGACAAGTGATAGTTGGCTTATTTGTAAATACTTATTTATATATATTGTATTATGTTTGCTGTTTCAATGTTTTCAGTGTATCTTTTGCCTTTTCTGTGCACAGATCGGCACTTTGATTAATCGCCTCTAAATCGCTAATAGCCTCAAGGTAATCCCTGCTAATATATGTATCGGCATAACAAAGCACCCTTGTGCATACATAGTTGTGTATGTAAATATGTATGTATGTTTGTATGCTTGCGCTCGAAGCGCTTGACCATGAAGTTGGAGCCTTAAACAAAGGCGAGGCGCACAATTTCCATTCGCAGCCTATTCGCATCGTCTACACAGAAGGATGATCTAAGCCAGCGTAGCGTAGCCAATGTGGGCGCGGTTAGGTATCTGTTACTTTACTTTGAATACATTTAAACGCACCGCATACAAATACACGCACATAAATCACCAAGCACAATTTGTTTGCTGCCAAACTCACAATCCACCAAAGAAACAACAAAAACAAATGGTAGACAAATCCGCTTTGGCGATTTGGCAAATTCGTTAATCTGTTAGTGTAGCCGCTGCTGCTGCTGCAGCTGTCAGTTCCCACAACTCAATTCGACCGCCAATCAGATTTGAAATTATTTTAACCGCGCGCTGGCCCACTTTCCATGTCAACGAGTATCGCGTGAGCGTTTATATGTATGTATTTTTGTATTTATATCGGCCACAATGACAGCAGGCAAATTGACTTTCCATACGCTTGCCACTTTTCCCCTCTCACCCACCCACTTTGCTTCTCCACAGCTTACTCGGTGTAGAAATTAAAAATAGCGCCCAACTTGCCGCCACGATCGCCATTGTGATGCATGCAACACGTTGCTGGCTGCTTGCTTATCAATAATCATGAAATGTTGTAGCAATGCCACGAAGAGTACGGCAGAGCAGCAGCAACAACAGCAACGCACAACAAGATAATGTGACAACACCGCCGTTGACAAGAGCTGCGCGCGGTAGTAGCAACGGCCGCCTGACGATGACGACGACGAACACGCAAGCCACAGTAGCATCGATTTTGATTTGCGACACGCCATGCTGCGCGCCGCCGCAGGACGCTACGTAATAGGTAGTAGCTTGACAAAAAAAAAAGCACGCAATACGCAGCATACAGTATAGCGCGCACGACTGTAGCGCGCAACATCCTTTTGTGACGCAGAAATAAATTAAAATATTTCCAAAATTTTCAATACGCAAGCGCAATTGAGTAGAGGACGTGCACGCCGCAAATTCTTTGCCTTGCCAAATTCCATTTCGAACGCAGCGTGCAGCTTTACTGCCATCCCCGCGCTCCACACACCACAACCACCGCGCCCCATACGCCTGCCAGCACATCAATAAATTATTCATTTCTGCTTTTATTTCAACAATTTTTCATTAGTTATTCCTTCATTTTATGTCGCTTGTTGCATTTCTCTTTGTCATGATTTGCGCGCGCTGACTTACATCGCGCGCGACCGTGCTGACGAACTGTTTGGTGGTGTAAGCGGCTGTCTTGCGCGCGCGCGCAAGCTGGACAAACAAATATGGCACGCTGCACTACACCCGCTATATAGCGCGCACCAACTTCACACAGCCACAATGGCGATGGCCAAGGCGACGGCGACGGCGCAATATATCGCGTGCGTGATTTAATGTCGCCACATTGCAACGCGCTTATACCGTAAGCGGCATGATGAAGTCCACGACAAACTACTGCCAGGACAAATTTAGCGACAACGACGAGCAAACGACGAATCACACCGTTTATCTTTTCGGCCACGGGTACGACTCATTGCTGTACTGCCTTCCATTTTAACTTAAGCGGTCAACGGCAACGGGTGGGTGAATGTTTGGAAAAACATGAAAAAAGGTTAGAAGAAATATTTATTTCTTTATTTCCTTGCATGGTTTGTCGGTATTTTGCATCAGCGTCCACGCTTGCGCTGGTAAGTAAGCACCAAGGCGGAAGGTTAAGTGTAGCGCGCGCAGTAATGGTTTTTGCTTTTTGCTTGGCTTTGCACATTCCATGCGCTGTAGTGGTATTTGTTGCTTGTCATCACAATAAATTGGATCATTTCAGCAAATCGTTAAACACTCATCACTCACTTAACTTAAGTCGATGCTGGTACAGAGGGCGTGTAGGTAGGTGAGGATTATTAGAGTAGAGATGCAAATACTGCAAGAATGTTGTAAGAGGTCCGCACAAACATACAGATGTATGTAGGGTATAAAATGAGTTTAATCAGTTTTTGAAGTTAACTTCTTAGGCGGCGTTATGAAGTTTTGATTGAGAGTAAAATTTGAGAAAATGGATGATGCAACGGAAATTAAATTTGCCATGCAACGGAAATTAAATTTGCCATGCAACGGAAATTAAATTTGCGTATGCAACGGAAATAGAAAATTGCAACGGAAATAGAAAATTTTAGCAGATTATTGTAGTAGTTCGGTAGTATATCGGCCACTATCTCGGGAACGGCTAA
>JAPVRG010290851.1:0-15375 GCA_029783565.1 Rhagoletis cerasi
GGCTTTTTGGTACCTAAAATACTTCAAATGTTTGAATTTTGAGAAATAAAAAACGTAAACGAACAAATTCCAAACGAGGAATTTGTTTACACATAAAATTTTGTAAATGGAATATGAAAAAACGGCACAAATCTATAGCGCGTTGATAACAACTAAAAGTAGAAAGACGTTGCACTAAGTTCACACAATAGAAAATTAGTTATTTACTATTTACAAACTGACTGGCCAAAAATGCAAGTCAAAACTATGGTACAAAAAAACAGTTATAACTTTCATTCACATCTTAATAGAGTTGGTATATAGGAAAACATATATGGCTTATGACCAGATGCATACCATGTAAATGTTTTAATAGCAATTTAATAAGTACTTTTTTATTAACTACAACTACATAGTTGAAATTCTCATTTTTTTTCATAGAAAAAACTGATTTTTTTAACATGGCGATGTCATAGGAGCAAGTCAATATTTAGTCCGACTCTGCATATGATTTAAACTACTTTCAAACGCGTTTGGCCCTTCTGCTTTGTTTCGAATTTGCCCCCACCTACAATGTTTTGGGTCATTTTGACCCATTAATAAAAATTAATAAGTTTTAAGGTAGAAACCCATTATTTTAATTTTAATTTAGTAATTGTTTTATTAATTATTGAATTACGAACACATTTATGTAATTTTTATAAAAATACACTTTGTATATTTATATAAGCTTTTGGTTGCAGCTAACACATGTATTTTATTATTTTTCTTTTTAATTGAGTGTATATGGACAAAAACTGCTGTTTTTATCTGATAGAAGAAAATTTTGCGAACCCATCACCTGGTTTGAAAGTTCCGCTAGGTAAAGACTATGTTTCCCAGATATATGAGAGTGCCATGTTGAGTTGTTCTCTGTCTAAATGACGTCAAAATTTAATCAATCAGGTTTAATTTAAAAGATTTGGTCTTGCGTGGTGTCATTTCTTGTCATTGGCAACGCGTTTGGTGTGAATACGGTAATTTTCCAACATAAAGTCATAGAATTCACGGCCAAGCATAGTAAATGCTTAATTTGAGGCGTTAAAATTCAGTTAACAAGCAAATAATATCTTGGGTCAAAATGACCGAAACGCTGTGCGTGTTTGAAAAAAGTGTTTCGCCTTCTAGCCACTAAATAAAGTAAAATAAAAAAAATAGCCACTGATGGCTGTAATGAAAAGATTACGCCATAGCTTCATTAGAATTACTTAACTGTAACTGAAAATTAGGTCATTTTGACTCAATTATTGTAGAAGTGCTAAAGAACTTCAAAAGCAGTTTGTTTCCAACTGCTTACTCAATTGATTGTTCATTGGGTAAAAAGAGTAGCATTTGTTTCAAAGTAATTTCCACATTCTTCCGACAGAGTAACGACGTAATAAATAAACCCAAAAAAATTACATTTTGTAAACTATGTACGTTAGTTGCGAAAGGCTGGGCAATCGAAAAAGAACCAAGCTGATCTCGGTGAACGAATTACTTCTAACGAGAATGAAAAAGCTAGCGAAATAAATTTATCAGTGTCTTAAAGTTCTTATTTTTTTATTTATTTTACTATGGATAATTCAGGAATAATACTCTCGTTGGATAAAAAAGTTATCTTAACAGTACATATGTAAGTCATTTTTAAAAAGTTTCAAACACATATTTTTTCTGTTCTTTCGTCAAAGGAATCAATTTCCATGACCGGAGGAACCTAGAAACAGATTTTAGGTTTTTTTCAGGAAGCTCATTTCATGCTATTTTCAGTTAAAAAGGGAAAGAATCAAGAAGTTTACTTTCGAACAAGTAATTAAAAATTTTTAGATAAACTTTTATACGTAATTAAAAAAAACTAAACGGCTAATTTTTTTTACAGTTATTTCTTTCCATTTAAGTAATATACATTCCAAATTAGAACCATATTGGACCATAAATACGGGCTTTTCAAATATATCGACCACTGCGGATTATTTCATCTTACATGTTGCATTGTCATCGGGTTCTGAGCTCATTTTAAATTTGAAGTCTCCAGTTCATCGGTAAGTTGGCTAAAAATTGAGTGGAAGATTTGATTACAGACACCGGGACAGGTGAAAGTAATATAAAGCTTGTAAAAACGTTGTCGACTCCATGAAGAAAGTGTAGAGAAGAAGCTGCAGATCTTTTAGAAGCAGCAACATTTTCGTAGAACAGAGCCGCATCGAACGTGCGTTTCTCAACTTTTCTAAACAAAAACTGATAAAACTGTCAAAGAGCAAAATTGCTCTCAGAGATAGAGAGAATTACCAAAACGTATAATACAAAAAAAAGTGGTTTCAATAAACAACTTTTTGATTAAAAAGCAGATTTTTGACAACTGCTCGATTGTGAAAAAATCGAAGCGGCGTTACCATATTTAAGTTATTTGGTAGAGGGGATTTCGTATTATAAATTTGGGATTATGTATAAAATAATTAAACATTTACCTTTTAAAAATAATTAATATCTTATCATAAAAATGTTTTGATTTGTATGGTTGCCCACAAATTTTTTTTAAGTAAAACATATTATGTATCGAAAATATAATTTTTTTTCTAATCAACTTTTTTTTTAATTTTATGCAAATAAAGTACATAAATGTACATATCAAAAAGAGGGTTTTTATTAACATTTCCAACCACCAGTTTTTTGAAATTCAGTGCAGAATTTTTCGAAGTATATGCTTTTTAAAATTTTGAAAATTCCCGCTTCGCCCCACCATAGCACCGAACATATAAGTTTGCACCAAAAATTTTGTATACCATTATGTCGCAGTAGTCGGTCTTTTGACACTGATTTTTGCATATGCCCCAAATTTCTCACTGCACTTATTGTTCTCTCTTACTGATCTATATCACGTTTTTCGCTTCATTCATATATACACTAGGGTGTTCGATTATGCGCCTTTTTTCGAAAACCGGGTTTCGAGTTATTCGAAAAATGGCAATTTGAAAAAAACCGGTTGCCCATTTTCAAATTAAAAAAAAAAACCGGATAAACCGGTTTTATTTTAAATATTTCCTGCACAGTAATATTTACTGTCAGTAAGAAATCATGACCAAAATTATAATGTGTTAAAAATAGGTATAGCTTTAATTTAGAAATCAATAAGGCAAAATAAAACATAAAAAATCAGTGAAAAAGTCCTTTGTTGGTGAGAGCTCGAGTAAGTAGAGCCAAGTGTCTTGTGGATGAGATTACGCTATCACCTGAATCGGACTGACTATGCATATATAGGGGCATATTAATGTTTGAAATAAAATCGACTTTAAAATTAGACAGATATTCCTTTGAAAATTATGTCAAAAAGCTGTAACTAACTTTAGTGTGGACTTTATTTTGACTATGAATATATCCCAAAGCCTATTATAGACAGGCCTTTAAGGACATTCATCGAGAATCAATCAACACCTTCGTCAACCCTCGTCCCTTGAATTCCATCATCGGCGACCAATAATCACCTATCACCCTAATATGCACTAATGTTAATGGCATCCAATACAATAAAAGCTTTGGCACTCATGTCACACGTCATTAATAAACATACGATAGACAAAACAGGCAAAAAAGCTAATTAAGTTTATGTCACCGGAAATTTGTTTCACCACAAAAACCACCAAAACAAATCCGGTGGCGAGTAGAGTTTTCCAACAGCAGCCAAATGCAGAAGTATTAAAGTAGAGAGAGAGAGAGAGAAACAGAGACGCAGTCAAGTGTGAAGCAGGCCAAGAAGTTGCAAAGTATACATTTGGGTGCCGATGAGATGTGCTCCAGGCGGAGCAGAGGTAGGTGGACAATGGTTGAAGAGTTTGAATGCATGAGTATGGATGTGAAAACATTTCGCCTGCTTTGCTCGCAGGCGTGTGGCTTCTAGCCAATGGCTGCTGCTTTGTTGCAAGTTCACCGAAAAACTTCCTATCGAATTTGTGCATTTCATTGGCAATTAAGTTGAAATGGCCAAGTGTGCTACGAGTATTGTAGATTTTCGCTTTGTCTCTAACGTATACTAACTATTTATATACATACTTATATACCGGTTCAGTGCTGTAGTACTCTATGCTGCTACGGTTAGAAATCGGTGATACCAAGCAAGTTTGGGCGATTGCCAATGTATCTGAGAATTTTTCCATGCATTTATTATTTAACTTCACTCCGTTCGCCCTCTCTAAGCAGCAACAACTACAACAACAACAACAACAACACAAATGTGACAATTTAATTTTTGTCTCTAAAATTTTGCAGTAATGATTGTAGCCAGCCAATTTTCTAATTTTCGCATCCATTCTGCTCGCTTTCACTCGCCTTGTCCGCTTGGTTTGTATTTTGTGTGCTTGCTATGGATGATATGCCGTTCCATGTTATTGGATGTATCAGTTTGTAAACAGCTAAATAAATCGTAATACGTTGTGTCACAGGGTGTCGAAATTGATTTGGCTCTTTTGGGCGCCAGTACCATCGCACCCTGACCGCACCAATCAATGCTACTCTTCTCTCTCGGAAAATCTGGCTGGCCACTGCCTCGCCTAAGTAGACTAAACACATCCAGCCAACTAGTATTACATGGCACTTGCTGATGAAGTTGTTTGCTACTTTTGTTGTTATTTCAACTACAACATTCATACATGCATACCGCAATGATACGTGCATGTGTGTGTGTGTGTGCACAAATGAATTGAGTGCTATGGCATTGAGTGCTTCACAGGAAATAAGTTATGCTGTGCCAACAAGAATTATTAGGTTGCCATGTCATTGTGGGTGTGCAAATTAATTGCCTGTATTTGTGTTTGAATGGAATTGCTGGCTGCTAGCGATTTGTTGCTTTTCCTTAGACCAACAACAAGTGCGATGTTAATTGGTAGGTGTAGGCAGTATTGTAGTTGGTGACCATATGGGTCAGATTTGAAATGTGCTTAGGCGTCGTTTGGCTACCGAAATCTGCATGTGTGCGTGTGTAGTTGTGTGTGTGCGCTTTACTTAAGTGAATTATAGGCAATGTTGTTAGGTGTGCGTGAGAAAATTAAATTTAATAGACACAATTAAAATCGATGGGCTAACATTTTCATTGAATGTAAATAACCGCAAATTGTTTTATAAGTGACAATTAATTTGTGGTTTAAGTGAGGCGTCAGAAAAGATGTAAACACGTAGTACAAGATAAATAATACATCAATGGAGTTATATAATATGATTAATTATGAATTTGTTAGGGAAGAGTGGCATCAGTGATGGAAAAGTAGGCACAATTGTACCTTTTTCAGCACTGTTTAGATTTTTATGTGCATTCGGTAGAAATAAGCGATGTTAGGTTAATTTAGACTGCAGCTACATTTTTTTAAAGAATTTTGTTTTCTCCTTTAATGGAAATTCAAGGAACTATTTGCATTAGCAAAAGCAAAAAAAAACTTCGAGCCTTTCTTCGACAGTTTTTGTCGTTTATTCGAACCAAGTGCATAAAGATGTTTCAGGGCATATTCAGTGTAGGTTTTATATATTTACCTGTTTTAAATATACTTTTATAATATTTATTGTTTTAATTAATTGTTCATGGTTTTTATATGCTTTCAAAAAGAAAATTTTTGTTGAGATTAAAAGCCAGTTTTACGAAAACAATTTGAGTTTAAATTAATTTTTTTACTTGAATTTAATATGGAAAATGACAGAAATTATCTTTCACTTAAATTGATTTCGTGAAACCGATAGTAAATAATTTTTCAACATTTCAACTTCGAATTTTTCAATTTCCCAATTTAATTTTAAAATATAAATAAATATCATTAAACGATGTAGTCAGTACAATTGTATTTTGTGCGCTTCTCGGCGCTTGGTTACACGCTGGACAGAGCCATAACTTTAAAGTATTCCTAAGAAGTACCTTGTTTTTTCCCATTTACTATCAAACATTTTTTTTCGTTTCTTTCAGCAAGCTGCACTGAGGGGTTTGGTCTTAAATTCAATAATATCAATCGATGGTCAAGCATTGACAACTTATAATTCGATATTTTTCCGAAGCTCATTCTGCTTAGCTGCATTTAATTTTTGTGGATCTTAAAAATGCGACACGGAGGCCTGTCTTCTACCTACTATCAAAAATATATGTTTATGGTACATTTATCTGCGGTTAGGTCAGACTTTTCCTCAAATTTGGTACAATTTGAATGTTTTATTTTCCATCCCTCAGTCGGATTGAGTTTTTTCCATGTTTTTTTCTGTGGCATTTTGATAAACCGCTTATGTCGAGCTAGTTATTTTTGTACGGTGACTTACAGGCAGAGATGTTAAGTGCTTCAAATACAAGTACTTAAAATCCAAATAAAAAATTTTAAATACGTATTTATATTTTGTCTTTGAATACTTTTTTACAAGGGTATTTTGTATTAGTAAATTAGCCCAAGACGTCGCCGCAATGTGGCAACTGTTTTCCAACGGTGCTGTGCATTTTCTTCAACACAAATTATGTTTGACGATTTTTTATATGGAAGAAAATGAGCAAAACATTTAAGAAAAAAATAGTCCAAAATCTACGGCAAGTCCTAGCTAATTCCAACTTTCATTGCATACTCAAAATCCTTCTAAGGAATCTAATTAAAAAGCTTGCAGAATTTTACGAAAGTTTGTTTGAATTTTTTCTCTAAATTGCACAAAGTTTATTTCTATAAAAAATAATAAAAATTAAATAGTAAAAAAATGAATTGTTAATACTTGTCAATATATGGTTGATACTGGGTGTATATGCACATGTGATTTCAAAATTATTTTCAAATGTATTTTTGTTTTCCTAATACGTATTTTGTATTTAAATACTCTTCGTAAAAGTATTTTGTATTTTGTATTTGTATTTAAAATACTTTTTGTGTAATGTATTTGTACTTTGTATTTAAATACTATTTTACAATTATTTTTAACATCTCTGCTTGAATAATTCAGTGAGAGGGGAGACCAGTATGTTTGCATGTATGTATTTATATAAAAAACAAATATTTATTCAAGCAAAAATGGTGGGTAGGCGCTGTAGCCAATGGTAACTATAGGTGAGTACCACCCCTGCACGTTATGTCTCTGTTTCATGTGAAGTTTTTTCCTTTTTATAAAAAAAAACCGACCTCTTGCGGAGTTAAAGGGTTAAAATATTTCACAGAAATGTTCTCCGTCGTATTCTGCATAAAACTGCCGAGAAGATAAAAGTCTAAAATATAAGGATCACGCCGCACAATGGGCCATATGACGAGTTTAGCCGGAAAAAAATCAAAATGGAATTTTGATGGTTTGATAATTCCAGCTGGTTAAGAAATGTCCAATTACATGGAAAAAACTATCCTTTGGTGTTTGAAAACCCACTTTGTAATTTTTTTTGTAGGTCAAATTTGAAGTTTTGAAACTTTGTTTATTGAAAAGTACAAAAATCAAATAGACATTTTTAAAAAGTGGTCTGTTGTTCATCACAGTGGTGCACCTAGACGCTGGAAAAATGTATTTGGCATAAAAAACGGTGCTATTTTTTATGAAATAAAAATAATTGATATATGATAAGGGACGTACCTAGAGTAATGTGTCAAAATTAGGAGTTTTTCGTCAACAATTATCAACAAAGTCGAAATTTTTTGGACAATCTAAGCACTGTACTGTCATGTACTTTTCTTAAATTTTTTTTGAGAAGCTCTTCATGATATCTTATTTTAGATAATATTTAAACCAAACCTTGCACGACCTTGCAACAACGTTGAACTCCACAATATACCAACCAGAGTCTGTAATGAAATACACATTCACATTGTAGTATGTATGTCAGATGCCAGGCCCCCTGTATAATGGGGTTAACATTTCTGGATTAGAGGAAGTTACATCCTTTAAATCGAACTATGCCTCATTGAAATCGAGCGAACGGTGCTCTCAAAAAAGGCGGTTCGAATTTTTATTGTGGCGTATTTATATATAGATACCTTCAATATACCGTTTTTGCTACAAACCCTCCTCGAGGGACCTCTGGAGTCATCCAATCGATCCCCGATCAAGATGATTTTCTTTATGGTAATTTTTTACGACAAATACAAGCATCAGGAGAAATAAAATATTTTTTTCCGGCTAACTTTTATTGGGTGGCCCACTGTGCGTTGCTTCCTACGTCGATTTTCCATAATAATGTGCAAAATCGGTGATACTTTGACCCCACTTAATACAAAACTCAGAAGTAAACATTCAAGACGCCGATACACGTATATTATTTCTTGGTCCCCCATACCAGAATCCGTGGTCAGAATCTTGCGATTTTGGAAAAATCTTGATTTTGTTGTACAAAATAGGTGCTTAGAATTGCCTTCTAATAGAAGCTAATAAATATATAAAGTTTTAACGGGAAACTTATTCTTTTTTTATTTTTCGTCGCAATTTAATTTCTTCTTATTTTTATGTACGAGTATTCCTTAAAAAGTGAAACTTATCCTTTCTAATGTGTTTTTATGTTCATAAATGCATATTCCGTACATACATATCTACCCTAGCGGCAAACTTAAACATATGTTCTACATCAAAGAACTTTTAAGTGCAACTTAGGCATCATAGTGACAGCTGTGGTGCCGCAAAAAAACTTCAGCCAAAAAGCAGTGCAACGCTACAAAAAAAAAGAATTACTTTAAAGCAACTGCTGAAAACAGTAAAATTCGCACGCTCTTCTTCGTAACCTTTGATACATACATACATAAGTAGTTGCTTCTAAATAGTACATGGCAGCGTAGGAAGTGCAAACAAATTTAAGTCATGGTGAGAAAGAATGATTCGAACAACGCAAGTACGGTGTATGAATTTCCACCATCTACAGGTAGAGGAAATTTATGAAGCATATTTGGTTTAAAATGATTCTGTTATACCAAAATACCTTTTCTTCTTTCTGTGATACTATTATTCTGTTTTACATACATACTTTTAGACTGTTATAATAATATATGGTTACACACTTGCACCGGATATAGGATATAGAGAAATATAAATATAGAAAAATTTAAACTGAGATTGAATAACTCAGTGAGAGGGGAGACCAGTATGTTTGCATGTATGTATTCATAAAAAAAATATTTATTCAAGCAAAAAATGGTGGGTAGGCACTGTGGCCAATGGTAATCATCAATTACCACCTTTGCATGGTTGAAAGCCAATCACAAGCAGAGTCCGCAAAACCCAGAAGCATTGTTCAGAGGATGCATCAGACTAGGCCGAGCAAACTTTAAACTGCCATCAAATTATAACTTAAGAAAATTTTATTACATGGCAGTTGAGAAGTACATCTGCAAAAATTTCATAAATATAATGAAAGAAATTTTTGCACATACAGCATTACATAGCATGCATTTAGGCGTCTGGTGATATCAAACGCGCCTGAACAGAGACTAAGAACAAGGTTAAAGTGAAGATGAAGACAAAGATAAAGACAAGGAAAAAGGTGAAGAAGAAGATGAATATGGTGATGAAGATGAAGGACAAGATGAAGACGAAGGTGAAGATACGGTTAAAGATAGAAATAAAGACAAACATAAAGGTAAATATAAAGGTATAGAAAAAGGTTAAGATTTAAATAGATATAAGCGTAAAGATAAAGATAAAGAAACAGATACAGACGAAGATATATATAAAAATAGAAATAAAGATAAGGATAAAGAAATAGATAAAGATAAAAATAAATATAAAGATAAGGATAAAAATAAGGCAAAATGAAGATAAATATAAATATAAAGATGAAGACAAAGTTGAAGACGAAGACAAAGATAAAAATGAAGATAAAGATAAGGATAATGATAAAGATAAAGATAAATATTAAGATAAAGAAAAGATAAAGATAAAGGTAAAGATAAAGGTAAAGTTTAAGATAAATAAAATATGGCAAGTATAGTTTTCCATAAAAAAAGAACTTCTTAACACTAGAAAGACGTACAGGGGTCACTTGTTCCATTTTCATATTTGACAAGCAATATTTGTTTTACCAGTTATATTTCAAAATTGGGGTTTGGTGTATTTTATTAAAAATACATACAATTTAATTTAAAAGCATTTCTATGTTATTGATGCGTTTCAAACTTAAATAAATAGCACAACTACCTAAAAAGGTAGATAGGTGCCATTTGACCCTTTTGGCAAACTTGTATATAAAGTTTTTTTGTTACTAAAATAAGAAAATAATAATTCAAATTAAATTTTTTGCTTATTTCTAAAATGAATAAACAATTTTCTGTTTCAAATTATTAGCTTTTTGTTAGTAAAATTAGTTTTAAAGTAGTTGCGTCAAATGACCGCTGCCCGTATTTCAAGGTTTGTCGATTTTCCAGGCTATCTAGTGTAAATGGGCACATTTTGATTACTGAGTCTTTTTTACGAAAATAAGAATATTAATATTAAAATGAAAATGAAATTTTTTTTAAATGAAAAAACCATTTCTAATTTCAAATCAAAATTTTTTTTATTCCAAAAACGAATTTTAAACTAGTTGGGTCCGTCTTTCGAGATATGTCGATTTTCCAATCTTTCTAGCGTTAGGTAGTTTATTATGAAAGGGAAGAATAAAAAATTAAGCTCGTTTAAAAAATATTAAAACTAAATGTATTGAAAAATATATTGCAAACTTCTTCCTTTCTGGAGGTTTTTCCATGAAGTATCACGTCTTCCCAGCGCAGCGACTGCGAGTAGTTGTTCTATAAATATCTGAACTTTTTTAACTCTGCTCCACTGTGCGCATGCTAGCGACACTATAAAAGAATTAAGCATAACACAATACTTTGCGTCATGGCTTCAAAATTCACGAAATATTTTTAGGAAATCAAACCTTTTTTGAGACAATACAAAAAAATATAACAATTTCTTACGCTGCAACACGCTAACGTGAGAAAGTTTCTTTCTTTCTTCTTTTTGAAATATACTTTTTCATGCTGCTCGTGCTCGTTTCTAAGCAATAACTTTTTTTGTTCTAAAATCCTTGAAAATTGGCAGCTCATTGCATTGCTGAGCTTTTTTTTAGTGGGTTGTGCGCAACGTACGCGGGCTACCGAATTTTTCTTGCACTGCAGTTATACGTACATATGCACATATAAAGTAGGTACATATAAGCGCATTTATAGTGTAAGTTTCTATGGGCTTAGTTACATTTATAGCTATGCACTTGAGCACCTGTGCGCTGTTGTGCTTCTAAACGTCAAGTTCCACAAATTTTACCTCCTTTTCAGCTGCGAGCGCTTTATGGCCTTTCGAATTTTTATGTTGCCTTACCGCTTGTTCGCTAACGCCGTCACTCGAACGCTTCCGAGCAATTGCCTTTTATAGCTTCCGAACAATTTGATTTAATTCCATTGAGCAAGAAAAACAACTATAATAAAAATATTAAAAAACGGTAACGTTAGCTATGTTGCAGCTAGTTGTGCAAGCAGCCAGCCGGAAGCAGGAAACCAAATAGAAAAGCGTACTCCAAGTGATTCTTGTCGCATGCGATCAATTCGTAATTCGTAACTTTTGGCGCAGAGAAATCGCCGCACCGCACAACATTGCACAGTCAGCCAGTCAACCAGTCAACCAGCCAGCGGCAGTGGTTAGAGTTGTGGCTGCCATAGCCTCTTTGCCCTGTGTGGTTGCATTATGACAAGATGACGATGATAGTGTCGCCGCCGTCAGACGCCTCTGAATGATGGCGAAACTGAGCTGTTGCCGGTGTTCTTAATTCGCAGTATACTCAACCTGCGGGACTGCGACAGCGGGTAAATGACAGCACAACGACATCGACGATGACAAGCACGACAAGAACACTGATGATTTCATAACCTATAAAAACATTTTATAAAATTGCAGCTCACATGTGGAAGAAAAAAAAATTAACTAAAATGCGGATGGCGAAGCTGCATTCACATGGAGGGTAGCGTTGGTAGATGCGCGGCAAGAGTCGGGATACTTGGAGGCTTATGTCACCCACCTTGAACGGAGTAAGTGTGAACATTTTTGAGAGACGTGAAGCCCACAAAGTGTGGTAGACTATAGACGCTAGCAAGCAAGCACTCTTGCCTAACCCAGCCTAGCCTCTCGTTAGTGCGACTGTAGGCGGTTTTGAAGCCACAAAGTGGCATAGCTTTGCTGTCACTGAAGCAATAAAGTGTGAGTGTGTTTGCTTGTAAGCGAAATACCGTTGTTTATCTGCTGGAAGGTGAACAAACGTGCAGAGAGTGTACATACACACAAAAAAAAGCGAAGACTTTGCATACTTTTGAGTGTCGATTCATGTCATTGAGAGGACAAAGTTTCGTAGCTGTGGAGTATTGCAGTTACGTCAAGGTGTGTGCAGCTGACTCCTACCTAATGCAATTGCTCTGATGCGGAAAATATTTAAATCGCTTATATATGTATGTAAGGCTGGTGGAAGCCCTTGCGCCGTTGCATATGCAAAAGTTTGCGACACTTAAGCACGGCAATGACTAGAAAAACAAATCGACTAACTAACTTTTGAGGCAACTTGTTTTTACATGCATATTTAATAAACGAGTATGTGACCAAATGTGTGTATTTTCTCATGTGCAACTATAGGCGCTACAACTCGTCGTTTTCCAAACTTTTATTTTAGTAAGTATGTACGTTTAAAACAAACATTTGCATAGTCTACCACAAGGTTTGAATGAGTATATAAATTTACTTAGTCATCCACCGGAAAACGGATGTCAAGTATTTAAAATTCTGAGTAATAGCTTGCAGCAATTCTGCTCAAACAGCTGGATGTTTTAATTTGCTGTCAGTCGGCAAATTGCATCAATAAAACAGGCAATGGAAGTTCCTTTAGTTTATCGAGCTCAAGTGTTTCAATGCCTTTCAATAATTAAGCGGAAAAGCTGACCTGAGAAAAGAAATAAATAGTTTTAGTTAATCGTTACTGGAGGACGGTTCCGGGCCCAGAAGTCCACGCACGTGAAAGTCTTTCATCGACATTTACTAGGGAGTGGCCAAAAATGATTATTTCGCATCCGGCTTAAGCAGCTTTCGGGAATATCGGTGTTTACACCAAGCATCCTCTGGATAGCAACCGAACACACGTTTGGAAGCGAGGTAATTGTAAGTAGGCGAAAACCCCTCCCTCCCAACAATGGGTTATGCGCTGGGGTAAGGACCCGCCAAGCAAGAAAAAACTCTAATAAAATCAACAATAGAGCCTCGTATGACACCTCCTTCTTTTGACGACAACCACGGCAAACGATTAAGAGATTATAATTTGAGAACGTACACCTGGTGTGTGCGGGCCGTTGATGGAGAAGTTACCTCTGACTGGCTGGTTTATGTCCTCAAAAGGAAAGCGGCTGAGCCCACCGCCATCCAAGAAATGCGATATACGGGGCAAGACAAAAAAAATGTCTTGGCCCTTGCTGACACGCAAATGAGCGAAAATTCGGTGTTAGATTTTGGTGGGAAAGAGACTCCGTCGCCTAGTTCTGTCGTTCACCCCGGTAGACGAGCGTCTAGCCAAAATCCCCATCAAAGCGCGATTCTTCAACATCTCCAAGGATCTGTACTATGAACGCTTGGAGCGCACATACGAGCGCTGGCCGCCGTCATGATATCGAAATCGTACTTAGCGATTTCAATACCAAGGTGGACTAGGAAGGTATCTTTGGCTTCACCGTCGGGAAATACAGGGTCCTCGATGAAACGTCCGATAACGGACTGAGGCTGATCGACTTCGCCGGCGCCCGAAAAATGGTAATATACAGTACTATTTTCCAGCATAAAGCGATCCATCAAGCTACATGGCTGTCTCCAGATCGAAAGACGAGTAACCAAATCGAGCATGTTGTTATAGACGTATAGCGCGTTTCCAGTGTTTTAGACGTACGTACACTCCGAGGGCTACCCATCTACTCGGACCAATATCTTGTTGCAGCGATGATACGAACCCGCCTCTGTGAAGAGTCCAATAATACAAGGAAAGCTTAAGGTCGAAAAGCTGTAATCACAACCTGCTCTCAGAGAGCACTCTTCAACAAACCGACATACGCGATCAGTGGAACCACATCTCTCACTCATTATGTACCGCTGCCGCTGATGTAGTCCGTTGCACAACTGGTGGCGACGAGGAATGTCACAAAGCTGAAGAGAATAATGTGGGCACCTACAGGTCCTCGTTGCGATCGGACGCAACGGGGGCTGTGTGGGCCCGATACAGTTAGCTGAAGAGGGAAGCGAGACGTATGTACTCGACGCAATAAAGAGAGAGAGACCGAAATACGGAAGTGCGAAGAAAAGTTACGCGGCTTGTGGAAGGTTTAAAGATTAGTGCCAAATCTTGTAAGAACAACCATAGCGACCCACTAATCAATGGCTAGAACAAACGCGCCACCGTTTCGTGTGATTTTTTCAATCCGATGGTGAAGAAGAAGTGGCGTACAATTGCTGCTGTATGTCAACGACATGGACATCATCGGTAAAAACAAGGTCTGCGTCTGTTCTGCCTTCTCGGAATCAGATAGAAAAGCAAAGCGCGTGGGTCTTGTGGTCAGAGCATAAGTGTATCGCTACGTCAATGTTGAAGGTTATAATTTTGAAAAAAATAGTTTATTTTGTTAATTTAGTAACAAGCATTAACACCAATAATAATGGCAGTCTTGAAGTCCAACGGAGAATCACTCTTGCCAGCAAGTGCTACAAAATCACACTCTATAAGTCGCTTATAATGCCCGGGCGGATGTATGTCGCAGAATCATGGAAAAAGAAAACATCTAAAGAGGCGGCCCTTGCAGTTTTCGAGAGAAAGACCGTATGAGCTTTACTACGAAATATAAATAGTGTAGCTAATATAAATCAGCGCCTTCGCAGGCTTGGCCATGTCGTTCAAAAACACGTAGATGCACCAGCCGTGAAGGTATTCAACTCAGAACCCGCTAGTTGTAGCATAAGAATAGGAACGCCGCCTCTGTGATGAAAAGGCTAGGCTGAGAAGGACTTGGCTTCACTTGGCATTTACAATTGGCATCAGTTGGCACAGAAATTAAATGACTGGCGTACTTTCTTGGACTTACCCAGAATCGGTTAGGCGGTTACAGCGCAAAGCAAGAATTATTCTAAAAGCCCCAACTGCTATGGCGATTAACTGTTTTAAGCCCTGAAGTCTCTTCTTCTGGATGTCATTATTTCTGCACAACTACCGGGGATGATAGTAAAAGCCCTGTCTAAGTCAAGAACAATTTAGTAAAACTTATCTCCTGAATTTTTCACGACAGAACTGAAGTAGCGGAGTGGGGACGCGTCCCTATCCGGAGTAGCGTGAGTAGTGGTGTCCCGAAGAGAGGCGTTTTTAAAAGATGGAGCTCAGCCTGCTCACCAGGAGATATAAAGCCCCTTATGCCCAGCTTGCTT
>JAPVRG010290854.1:9659-24869 GCA_029783565.1 Rhagoletis cerasi
GCAACATAAATGTTGCTAAAGTGGTTCTGCAACATTTTAAAAAATACACATAATAAATTATTTTTCTTTTCAGTTTATAAAATTTAATAAAGAAAGTGAAATTAAAACATCAAACCTAGAAAAATGTTTTAAGTTTTTGGCAGAAAACTTTGTAAACATTTATAAGCAACATTTCGTAACGATCAAACCAAAGATCATAGACGTTCAAATTTTATACCAGCTCATATTTAAGGATTTACCAACAATAATATGCTGTCAAAAAAGCTTTAACCTCGCCGAAAGGGTTAATGCGGCGATAAAGCAGAAAATCGAAATGCAGTAGTACCCATAGAGGAAACAGGAAAAATAGTGTATGAAATAAAATGCATAAATCTACACTAAACGCAATTTGAGGTGGAATTTGTGGAATATTACAGATTTTATATACATACATATTCGTATGTATATGGATGTGTTACTTATCATAAATGTCAGCCTAACTGCTGCACCTATGTACCTAATCGAGTTGGCAATAAACGGAAACATTGTACTCTATTCGCTCGTTCTTTCTAAATGTTTAGTAAGCTAGCATACGAGAATAAGCAGAGATGTTAAGTATTTCAAATACAAAATACGTTTTTTGTATTTTGTATTTAAATATTTTATATAAATATTTTTTTACAAGTTTTCCTTTACAAGATTGTCATTCGTTTTTTTGGCGTTTGAAAACCCTCTATTCGGATTACCAAAAATGTAAGAAAGTCATGCAAAGCACAACACAAAATTTTTCGCAAGACGCCGCCGCAGTTTGGCAATTTTTTTGCAACGGTGTTGTGGTGCATTTTTTTCCATATGTTCGGAGATTTTTTTGTATGGAAGAAAATGAGCAATACCTTCAACAAAAAAAAATTTCCAAAAATTAAGGGAAAATCCTAGCTACTTCAAACTGCACTTTATTCCACTGAAAACGCATAGGTTACAAAATTCCATATTAAACATCTTTCCAGGAAATCAAATTAAAAAGTTTGACATCTTTACGAAAGTTTGTTGATTTTCTTTTTAAACATTGCACTAAGTTTTAGACTTGGACTTGGGGTTTGTTAAAGAATAGACGATATTTTTATAAAAAACTTATAAAAATTAAAAAAAAAGAAAAAGTCAACTGCGGTTTTAACTTTGACACGGGGTGTATGTATATGTACACGTGATTTAAAAGCTTTTCGTAAAAGTATTTTGTATTTGTATTTCAAATACTTTCTATATAAGGCGTTTATATTTTGTATTCAATTACTATTTTACAAGTATTTTTAACATCTCTGAGTATAAGCATATATGTGCTTGCAACTATGGTACTTTCGATACTACGCCCTCCGTTCAATACATACATATGTATATGCACGTACATACGTATGAATGTATGCACTGACAACTACTATGTCGCGTGCCAGCGACTTTAGCTATTTTTGAAAATTTTCCACATGAATAAATATTCACATGGCATACTTTTTGGTTGCGGCGGATATGTTTGTTTATGTGAAATTTATTGCTATCTTGTCATTTCGTTTATTAAAATGCACTATCATGGTGCAAAATTTTGTTTTTCTAAATTGTTGTTGCTTTTATGGTTAACTTGCCGTAGTCAACATTAAACTGAAAATGAAGGTTTTCCATAGCGCCAATGATTTATCAAAAATTGCAACTTTAAATCTAAAAACTAAAAGCAGAAATATGCGAAATGCCTAATGCGAATATGTCGTAAAATAAAAAGCTAAAAAAAACGCATAAAATATTATTCTCTATGGAGCCGACCACGTTGTAGTGAACCTTGGGGTATCATTGCATTTAAATAACGTTTTCTCGTTTATATAATTTCAGACGGCACTTTACATATATATACATTACACTCCCCCAAAAACCAAAGTTGTTTTTTACGCATACCCCCTCATTTTATTTGTTTTATCTTGGAAAGTACCCGAATAAAATTTTATGCAATTCAGAATAAGCTTGTTACAGTCAGGGTTGCGTGATTTCAAATCCTTTTTGATTTAAATTCGCCATTAATTAAGAAATATATTTGACTTGTGATTTGATTTGTTGGCCAAATAAGAAATTAAAAGGATTTGTGATTTGAATCGTTGACCAAATCAGAAATCAAATTTATTTGTGATTTGGTTTGTATCGCGAATCAATTTGTTTGGGAACCCTGAAAATCTCAAAGAAGTTCCAAAAATACCGAAATAGTCCCAAAAATCTCGAAATTGGTTGACAAATTAAATCACAAATAAATTGATTTCTTATTTTATTGACGAATCAAATCACAAATAAATTTTATATCTTATTTGGTTGACAAAACAAATCACAACTTAATTTGATTTTTGATTTAGTCAACGATTCAAATCACAAATCCTTTTTGTTTCTTATTTGGTTGACAAATCAAATCACAAATGAATTTTTTTTTATTTGGTCTACAAACCAAATCACAAATAAAATATATTTAGGATTTGATGCAACTTTCAATTCAGAAATAAATTTGATTTGTGGGTTTGTGATTTGATTAATTCAAAATCACGCAACCCTGGTTGCAGTTCGCCTGTTTAGTTAATTTACTCATTTTATTTCTGTAAAAGACGGTATTACTATACTTCTTACAGTGTTAGAACATAATATTTATTAAATCTGCGTTTTTGGTTTCTTAACTGGAAGTCAGAATGTTTTTCAAAGGCCATAAATTATAATATATTTCCAAAAGCTTACACAAAATATGGAGACATGGGTATCAAATGAAAGAAACAAGATTAATTATAACTTTTATTTTCAATTATACTTCTGGAAAAAAATGTCCTTTAAAAGTATTATCCTTCCAATATTTTTAATTTTAATGATTTTTGAAGAATCTTAGTTTAATTAAAATCTTATTAATATATAAAAAGATATTAAAAGAAAGCATATTTTAAAAATTGTTTAATTTCTTCCTTAATCTACCCGAGAGAACATGTAAAACATTAAAACGCTTTATTTGGTTTATTTTATGATATGAAAATCATTTTTCTTAGTGAGGAAAAGAATTTGTTATAAAAGTTGAAATTAATAATTTAATGTTCATCAGAGATATTTTTTTGCCAAAAGTAATTTTTTCTCAGCTCCTAAGTTTTGTTAATTACAAAGATACATATGAGTCATTCCATACAATATTTATACCTCAATATTTTGTTTGGGGTAAAACATTTTTTTCCATTCTATTTTTTTCGTCATGATATTCGAAAATTTCGAAAAAAAAATTCCGGAAATTTTGACCTGAAGGAGAAGTATCTTTTTTCAATTGAAATCAGTTAAGTATCAAAATGTGTGTAAAGTGCATGCCTGCGCGCTTAAGCTTTATGTACGCAGGCATGAAAAAACTTGTAACTTCTAAAGTTTTGGTCTTTCCATTCTAAAATTTTTACAGCGTGCTCCATAAAGTTTGAAAACTATTCAAGTTAAAAAAAAATCGAACATGGTATAGTTAGTAAAACAAATAAAAAATAAAAAATGCAATTTCTTAATTCAAAAATTTTTTTATTTAAATCTAACTCTCAGGAAAAGCACAGGTACTTACGCACATTTTGATACCTTAACTGATTTTCTCCAACAAATAGTTTACTAACTGCAAATAATTGAAAAATACTTCTCCGTGAGTTCAAAATTTCGGGAATTTTTTTTCGAGATTTCGAATGTTATGACGAAATAAAAAATAGGTGTCTTCTTTTTTTCGGTCAAGAATGTATAAAAAAATATTGAGGCGCAAATGTTGTATGGAATGACCCATATGTATTTTTTATATTAAAAAAATATGTTTATCTCCTGAAAACTTGCAATTCTGATAATTTTTAATTGGTGTAACAGGGCGTATGATGAATAAAAAATTATTGAATTCAACTTTTCTACTACCTACATTCCTATTTCTTAAAAAAATGCCTTACATAATATTAAATAAACCAAATCATATGTTTTTTTATTAAATATGTCCCTTCAGGCTGTTCTGACGGTTGTAAATCAGTACGATATGAAAATTATGTTTAGTTAAATTTTTTTTATGTCATACGGAAGTACAACCATTATATCAAAACGAGAGGACATGTCAAAGACTAAAACACTTTATTTTGATTATTTAATATTATGAAAGGTATTTTTTTCAAATGAGGAAAAAAATTGTAATACAAGTTGAGTTTAATAACTCCAAATTCCACCATACGCCCTGTCACACAAATTAAAAATTGTTCTAGAATTGCAATCCTTCAGGACATAATCAAATTATTCTACTAGAAAACATAAAACCTACAATCCTGCAGGATTTATTGGAGTTCTGCGCAAACCGGACTTTAGTTATCGTCATAGTAAACAAGAATGACCTATCACGACTAACTGATATTTTCACAGTACACTGGGCGCTGAGAACTCGTGCGGCAAGACTCGGTCTGGAACACAACCCTTGTCGGGATAGCTGTAACTCATCAGATACAGATACTGTCTGACACTGAGTAAGACTAGAATTAAGTTTCTAAGCAAGCTCCTTTTTTGCGGTTTAACAGAACTGAGTTATGTTAGCCCACTGTAATTTATTAAGCTCCTAAACTGCACAATTTAGCAGTTACAAGATTGACACGATTTTGGGCAAATGACTAATCTTGTGAAACGGCTTTAGCAATTCCATTTAGAATTACCAATGCTTTAAAGTTTCGATTTCTCTATTCTCAATAGTTATCTATGTTTCTAAAAAATGAAGTTAAATTTTTTTAAGTTTTTATAAATAAAAATTCTATTACTTAGTTAAAATACTTAGTTAATTAATTATTATGACTTGTGTCTATCACTATAAAATAATTTGCCTAATTGTTGTGCTAAGATGAAGTTTCCAAATAACACAGTACAACAATATGTAAGATTTCAAAAATCCCCCGGGGCGTCTCAACGGTTCCTAAAGATCTTGGGTCTGCTGAATCCGAATCTGAAGTCAGAATTTTCGGGTCACCCTAGGTTTTCTGTAGAGTAGGTGGTTTATCAAAAAACCTGCATTTGTGGAAAACAATTTTGTCTTCTTTTTAAACTCATTGAACGAGTGTAACTTAAGGTTTTTGGGGTCAAGGAATCATAATATAATATTTATTTTTAGATTCGACCACATACAGATGTCGCTGCAGTGGGAAAAAATTATGTTTTAGTACATTTTTTACACATTTTATTTTTAGAAACAAATTTTATTCAATATAGATCTATCTATCTCCTATACTATAATAAAACTGAAGACTGTCTGTTTGAACTCACTAATCTATAAAACTACTGGCCCCTCCCATAGGCGTGACATTTTTAATCAACTATAATTTCGAAACCTTAAGTCACATGGCTTTGAAATTTGGTGTATTGAGTGGTGTTCTCTAGAAATTTCATGAGTTCAGCTCAATAAAAAAATTTCCAAACACCACTCTGTAACTGCCAAAATGTACAAATCTGTACAAATGCACCAATCGTGTGATTTCGCCTTTATGCAGCATACGTCATCGATGTTGGTGGCATGAACTTGCTGCTGTGTATGCATGCCTGTATAAATGAACCTTTTCCATTTAACACGTTTGGTTTCTCAGAGCGTGTGGGTACTCTGTATGAATGCTTCAAACACGCAAAACCACTAGTACAGCATGCACACAAAATTTTGCTTGCTCACTCCCGTTAGTTTTTTATTACTTATTTTAACTTACTTTTCAGGTATAAATTATATTATATCGCACAAGACGTAGGTTCACTAAAAATTTGGCGAATTTATCAAGAAATGTATTTAAAACAACAACAACAACAACATACGTTCGCTTGAATTTCGCTAGTACTTGACTTTAGTTTTGGAAATTCATGAGCACCCATGAATTGTTCAAAATTTTTCACTTGTACAGCATGCATACTTCTTGTATGCATACAACTGATTTCTACTCTAGACCACAGAGTTGCACTGAGTGAGAGCACATGTACATATATAAAGGCGAGGCTACAGCGCACAGAAAGTTAGTCGTAAATCAGAAAGCGGAAAGCTACGAGTCAAGTTGCTAATGAGCAAGCTATCTGTAAATTTGAAGTTACCAAGTATTATAAAGTGTTTGTTGTACAAAAAAATTAGTTGTACTCTAAATTGGGCATTTTAATATAACAATCCAGTGATCGAACCCGAACTTTTTGGGAAATTATCGAAAATAAAGAGGATGATCGTAACAAAATCTATGGTAAATACTTATTGTAAAATATATGTTGCTACTTTTTACAATTTTGTCTATGTACATATATTGAGTAACAAACAGTAACAGCTCGCACAGGGCATCGATAGCCGATTTGATTGATGACGAACTACTCACAACTGCCGCGACCAGACAAGGGGGGAGTTCGAGTCCTTGACTCGGGAAAAAGTCTGATGATGTTGAAGTGATATTCACCAAAATAGCTAATGCTTTTACCTCAGCTGATTGTACGTTGTTGGTTTTTACCAACTTAATAAAAATTGTTCCAAATACATTTTTTGCGTTCCAATAAATTAGATTGTTTTAAAAAATGAAATGAGTAAAAAATGTACGAAAACACCAATTTCTTATAATATAGTGATATCTGTATGCGGTCCAATATAAAAATAAATATTATTTTATGACACCATGACCACAAAAATCTTTATTTGCACTTGTTCAATGATTTTAAAAAGAATACACCATTTTTTTTTCTACAAATGCCGGATTCTGGGCAAACCACGTACTCTACAGAAAACCTGGGGTGACCCAAAAATTCTGACTTCACACTTGGATTCAGCGGACCTAAAAGCTTTAGGAACCGCTGAGAAACCCCTGGGGATATTTTGCCTGTTGTACAGTGTAATCAAACAAACAACTTTGATCCAAGAGAAATAACCATTTTCCGCTGTTTTTTGTTGCTGTCTTTTTTTAGTTCAGATTTGGAGTTATTAAACATGCCAATTCAACCAAGAAGCTTTATAGACGATGACAAAACCAAATGGAAATTATCCATTACATCACCGGGTTATGTGTTATGTTAAAATCCACTGCATACCTGACAAGATATATTCAGTTGACTAACACATCACAACAGAGTTTATTAAAGGTTAAAGGTTACAAAAGAATTGTCGTACTTCGAATATTAGCAAGAAGCCATAATGAAAAACAGCATGTGAGAGCTATTATATTGGGACCAATCAATTTTGAATGAAAACATCAAAACGTGCCACAAAAATAAATTCAAGAAACATTTTTAGAGGCCACTTGATGCATGTAACAAGCGGCGTTATTATTAATATGATTTTATTAACCACCCCCTTTTCAAAAAGTACATACATACAAAAAATTTCGAACATGAAATGTGTTAAAAGCAGCAACAAAATTGATGAAATACATATGTATGTTCACGTATGAATGTCCATTCATTCATAGTCACAGCTGTGCCAGTCAGTAAAACGACAGTTGGGACAGTTAGTGAGCTGCGGATGAAGAGTTAAGGTGAATGCCTGCATACAGGGAGTGTGGGAAATTATAAAAAATAAAGCATTAAATTGAAAATGCAATAATGATAAAAAATACAAAACTCACTGCACGAAGTCAAAATGAACTGCTGAGTTGGCCAAAGTTGCTGCAGCACTTTTGTTTGTACATATGTAACAGTATGTTCACACGAGCATGTGTGAATTACACGAACAACTTTTAATTGCTTTTATTTGAGTTGTCACACATGCGACAAGCTATGAAAAGTGTGAAAATAAGCAGGCGGTGAAAAATGAAGTGAATACAGAAGTTGGAAGTCTGTAGTAAGAGCAGTTGGACAGCAAGCCAGCAAGCCGCCATTCGAGCAGGCGAGCATACACTGTTATTGTTTTAGAATAAGAATACTTGTGTTTTAGACATACTAAGGCCCAATTTCAGATGAGCTATTTAACTAGATATTGCTACTTAACTTAAATATATTGGCTGTTTAAATAGGATGCATGTAACCCTGTGCTTATACCAAACAACTATCAGCTATTCTGCACAAAATGTAAACAAACAAATAAAATGCTACAACAATTTCAAGGAATAAGCAACAGTGGTGCTACCTGTTTGTCATCTCTAAATAAAGGTGATCTGAAAATCTAAGAAAGTTAAATGACAGTTAAATAAGAATCCAAAAATAAACTTTTTCATCTGAAATTGGCCCTTAGTCATTCAACTGTTCCTGCTGCACTGGTTTAGGTCCTTCAATGCATACATGTACGTATGGACGACATGTGTATATAGCACACAATAACATACATTCAGACATCCCAGCGGCCACTTAACCAGCCAGCTGCTCAGCTAGACAGATACATATTTGTACGAGTACATCAGCCTAGTTGCTGGCGCACTATCAGTCATTTGTATAGTGAAATGTCCAACATGCTGCTAAAAGGGTTGAATTGTGAGTGATTTAGCGTGCCGGTATGCGCTGTACCAATTTAAGTTTCTCCCACTTGAGCTTCACTCGCAGAGAAAGTTTGCAGCAGCTTGCATTTATGGTAGGGAAATTTGCATCTAGTATACATATATATACTTAAATACATATAAAGTATCTATATATTTACACCAACGCATATGTGTATATAAAGGGGGAAAAATCGTCTTTTTTGAGTAAATCATTTTATAGAATGCGACTAATTTTTAACGACATTTTTTTCGCAATTTCAGTGATTTCAAAATCTAAAAATTACCTTTATTTGCAGTCTTCGCCAGGATATCTGATATAAGAATAGACAGATTATCTTTATGTATTTGAGCATGGAAGTTTAATTAAGTTGGGAACCGTTAACAAAAAGCCATAAAACCTAGAAAATGAAATTGATTAGGACTATCTGATCTATAAGTCTCATATTTTATGCCGAAACCTTACTTCACATATTAATTTTCAACAATTGGCATCCAGTATTTAAGGAAATATCGCAGTTTTTGAAATTTTCCAAAATACCGTTACACGGAAGGTGGGCGTTGTTACATTTTCAATACCAACCTACCTTACATAAAGGGCAACTTATATACTAAATTTCGTTAAAATATCTAAATTTTTGCTCGAATTATCGTGTGCAAGGACAGGTGGACGGACAGACAGACATGGCTTAATCGATTTCTCTTTTCATTCTGAGCAATTTAATATAAATATGTCTGTATCTGTCTCGATTCCTTTAACCGTTATGCAAACAATGTTATAATACCCTTGCGCACGGTATAATAATGCATTGCTTTTCTTTGACCACATAATTAACACGAGCACATCCCATTTATATAGATACAGATTCCAAAATTTCGAGGGTGGAGGATGCGTTGGGGGTGTTTGAACTCCTATACCACTCCAATGTTATTTTTTCCTTGAAGAGCCTACGCATGGCTATGCTCTGATTAAAATTCTTAGTATTAAATTTGTCAACTTTAGTGGCTTCCTGGCGGCATACAAATTACTTTATAATATATAAATTATAAGGAATTCCCTTTACAAATATATCAAACACGTTCATATTGCAGACAACGTTTTAATATTCGATTTTTGCCCACTGTGAGACTTTCGACAAAGCTTTCTTTCCGCAGAAAGAAATTCTTTACCCATTTAGCCAGCGTTCAACGTTCAGAATAAAACGTCCCTGCTTATAAGAAAGGTGAAAAAACGATAGTTAATACGTGTGCCGGGCCGGGTATATAAAGTTCGGTTTCGCCCGAACCTATACTTCTTTATTTATTTTCGTAGTTGAACTTTTTTAAGAGTTGAAATAATAGTAAAAATAGGTTTTTCCAAGTTTAAGAGTTTATGCAATTTTTTTTTTATAGTAAATGCAAAAGGTTTTATATTAGTACGTGACATCAAATCAAATTAAATTAAATAAGGAATTGCATATATTCCTTTAACTTATTAAATAATTTGAAAGCAACTTCTTAAGCAGAAGGCAATCCTCTTTAAACAACTAAAAAATATTCGAAATATTAAAGCCAAAGACGTCTTAAAAGTTTTTCGTTTGACATACATATTTTAATATTTCATTTACATGAACTTTCTATAATTTACTTAAATTCGAGTCTCTTTCGTCTGACAACCATATTGTGATACATATTTCAATTACCCTATTTCCCTAATTCAAGTTGAATTAGACTTTTTAAACAGATGGCATAGTAAGGTGTAATTTAGAAATAAAGTCTTTTATTTCGATTGATAACTATATTGTAATAATAAATTATTTAGATAATTGAATAATTTGAATTAAATATTTTAACAGGTGGCAATCTATTTCAAAAAAATAAAAACCTCATTGCACATCAACAGGCCAAGTCCTTTAATAGGTGCAACTAAATTCTACAAGAATACAAATTTTCAACTTTAAACTGTATTTACGGAGAAAGTATGAAAGTTATCAAAAACAAATCGCATTTTTGAATTCTACTTTAAACACACTTAGAAACATACTTTCATTCAAAATCCGTCAATAATTCTATTTTTGCCCATATTTTATATGGAAATCGAAAAAGTTCGGTTCGCTGGAAATAACTACGCTCTGGTTATTATTAGTGCAGACAGGTATACCATCTTTGGTTCCTGCTAAGCCTACGTCATATTCTTCTCTGGGCAGAAACCCGCACTGTGCGAACGCCAAAAGCCATTAAATATGTAGGGAAATGAATAACAGCAAGGACTGCATGTCACGCATCATAAAACGTGACTTGAGACTCAGCGCATACGTATAGACGCGCTGAAACAAAAACGTAAGTTAAAATCGAAAGCCTTGCTTCGCCAGTGCGCAAAAAACGACCACAGACTAATCATCTTTACTGACGAGAAAAATTACACTGTGTAGGGTGTATGCTCTCCCTACTCCCGACAAGCCCCCGAACTTGTTCCGAGGGTTCAACGTGGCCACCACCCAGCTTCTCTATGGTTTCAACAAGATTCCGCTCCAGTTCATAAGGCAAACTCGAAATTAAGCTTCGGACTTCATGCGCAAGGCTGATTGGCCATCTGGTAGCCCAGATCTCAATCGATTGGACATTAAATTATAGTCCGATCTGGAGGCCATGGCTGAAACTACTCGACAATCCAGTGTTGAGCCTTTGAAGTGCGCCCGCGGCCGAGCAGTGCAATATTTCCTAATCTGCAATCGTTGAGTAGCCAAACCGACTTTACCGCTGCTGGAGGGCATCTTCGAATATGTTGTTCTACAAACCTTAGCAATTGGGTCATTCAATAAATTAAAAATAAGTTCTGAAAAATATTCACTCGTTTTCATTTAATTAGCCAAATACCATATACTAGACACATTTGCTAGTATTAAGTAGATACATATTTCTCAAAGAAGGACTTGATTGTCGTTATCTTTGTTGTGAGAAATAAAAATGTTTATTAGACAAAGAAGTGATTACTTAGTCCTTGCACTAAAGGCTTGAGCAGCGAAACCTATCACTCATTCAAAATCTTATTTTTTGGTACTTGCACTTGCAAAGCTCGTTTTCGTAAGTGTGCATAGTTAATCCCACCACGCTGAAATTTCAATCATTGCCAAGCAATGAAGAGATTCCACAAAATTTCCAAAGATGCAACCAAGTTGCAATTAAAAGTGAATCTAAGAGGATTAATCAAACTTTTGTTACATATTTTTGATATACTCGTAAGTAAACTCATTTATAAAGCACACACACACACCGCTATATTAACAATTAAGTAAGTAGATCAAAGAGACGGTGGCTGCATTACTGTGAACGTGTGGTGGAGTATGCAGTGATGTGTGCTTCTGTGCAAAATATTTTAATGCAACATAATAAATCTGCCAGCCACGACACGATGCTCAAATGAAAAATAATGAGGGAAGAAGATTTCAGATTTCAGAATTTAGCAGCAATAAGAATGATGCGCGAAAGAACACATACATACATATGTATGTGAAACGTATGTATGTATATACTTACATATGTACATTAGACCGTACCGAAAAAAAAGTTCGCAGTACACCCCAGAGTCTAAAATATTGCCAATTTAAATTTTTTTTGCCCGAAAGTAGGGGTCGCCTTTTTAAATTTTTCGTCGTATCTTCCGTTATTACAGTTGGATATTAAAGTATGATATTTCAATGTTTTTGTTTCGAGAAGATAAACTTTTTGATCTAAAGTTCATTGGCCTTAAGTGCACTGTTCTAGTACTTACGTACCAGAACTCAGTTCCTACCACCTTAACGTACCACCCGAAAGTTAGTAAATTAAAGCTCGCCAAAAATTAGTAAACATTTTCTAAGGAAGTATTTTTACTATTAAGGTAGAACTATTTAAAACAATTTTTTATTGGCGAATGTATGTAGGTGTCACGGAAAAATGTAAAAGCGGCGACCCCTAAGTTCGGCCAGAAAAAATTGTTTTTTTTTCGAAATTGCGTTGCAAAATTAATTTAGACTTAGGTGTGTACGGCGAACTTATTTTTGTTCGCTTGTAAGGTGGTACGGTAATATTTTTCCGGAAAATCATCTCAATGATAGAAGAGCAGGGTACGGAGGATGGCTACAATACTATTTGTTTTCACAAATCTTTCTCTACCGCAAACACTTGGCACGAATTTATAGCTTTCTTATATTGTCGAATATAAAAAAATTCGCTTTATCATTAGAGCTACAGAGCACAAGCGCAACTATTTTGAGCAAATGAAAAATCGAACAAATTAAAAATGTCTGTCTTACATGTAACTACGAGAGATTTGAAATCGAGAATGAAAATTTAATCGCAAATGATTAAAATTGATTCATTTCTAAATCCTTCATATTTATAGATATTTGAAATAATTTTCATTTCTAAAACTGTGCTTTGAAAACAAATGAATTAAAATAAACTAATTTTCTTCAGCATACATATGTTTTTGTATTTATGTATATACATAGCTAAATAGTGATAAATTTGCGCCAGAGAATGAATCAGTCACTTCATACTCACTCGTATATAACGAATGAGGACAAAGTAATGATCTTTAAGGTGTATGAGAGCGCAAACAAAAGTGTAAGTTTGATTCTTCCGAATGAAAACAATGCACAAAAATTCGTGGCCAGGCGACGAGAAAAAAATTTTTTTTTAACATGAAATGAATGAATTTTAATCATTTGAAAATGTTTTTTTCTGATTTTTGTAGGTACTTTCAAATCGACCCAGCCCACGTGAATCTTAATATTTTTCCAAAATATTTTGGCGGAAGTCTTAAAATATAATAAACTGGCAACTGCCCGCTTGCTTCGCAAAATGACGATAATCTTTCCATAATACTGGTGGAAAAACCGCAACTTATTTAGGTGATGCACCCTAATGACATAAATACATACATGCATAATCAAAAACAAAATATGAAGCTTAATTTAATATAAAACGCATAAGCATTATCACACACATACATACATATATGCGTATATATCTACATAAGCATACAAATGCATTAAGAGTAAAATCCCCTTAGTAGGAGTGTACTGTCTTATATCGTCGGTCCCAACGAAGAGTAGCACATTTCACTATTCGCGTGGAAGAGTAGCACATTTCAGATTATCGCTTGGAAGAGTAGCACGCAAGGCGGATTTATATAAGGTTATATCAGCCGTAAAAAAAAACAAACTTACATGCATATGTATTTTTGTGCTATAATTATTTCTCTTCGGCCATGCTGAAAGTTTAATGTTGTATATGGAGCTTTTTGGCCGGTTATTGCAAATAAAATAAACATTTATTTTTCCTCCTACGCATTTCGACATTCGCGTCTTTCTCAGGGAATCTTTATTTATAAATACGAAAAACATATACATACATACAGTATCATATCAGAGCACCCCGTTTCAAAGTGATATTGTTTTCCACTTATGTTTATTTATTTATTTTAAAAAACTTTCAATTAAAATAAAGTTCATTCTCTTAAAAAAATCCATATAGACCCAGAATTTTCAATAAAAACGGCCTGAAGCTCAATAAATTGTTGAATATATACATAGACCTAAGTTTAAAACTTAGTAGAATACTCAAAAAATTCAACAAGTTTTTATCCAAATTTGAAACTTTTTCAGACGTTTCATAATTTTTTTGAGTATATAGTTTTATATCCCTTTCAAGTTTAGTGCAATAACTGCGCCCTAACAATCTGAAATGTGCTACTCTTCTACGCAAATAACGAAATGTGCTACTTTTCCACGCAAAAATCTGAAATGTGCTACTCTTCCACGGAAATAACGAAATGTGCTACTCTTCCACGCAAATAATGAAATGTACTAGTCTTCGACGCGAATAATGAAACGTGCTAGTCTTCCACGGTAATTTGAGATAGCTTTTATAGCTTAAAAAAGCGCTGTAGGCGAAATATTGTACTCGAGCGTTTTTTGTAATAAAAAATTTCTATATAAATCGTAGTATTGAGTTAAAACAAAAGCGCCGCAGGCGAAAATTTGTAATAAAAAATCGCGCGATTTTATATTCCAAATTTTCAATATATTTTAAAGAATTTAATTAAAAAAAGCGCTGTAGGCGAAATATTGTACTCGCGCGTTTTTTTATTAAAAAATTTGAATATATATCGTAGTATTGAAATAAAAGAAAAGCGCCGCAGGCGAAAATTGTTCAATATATCTTGAAGTAATGAATTAAAAAACGCTGTAGGCAAAAATTTATAATAGCGCGATTTCGTAATGTCACACAAAGTATTTTTGGATAAAAACTATTTAAATTTTCAACGACCTGGCATCACATACATCGCGGCCACCGCTCAACAATTCTGTGTTTACGATTTTGTATAAACACTTATAAGCATTAATTGTTAAATATTTAGCAACAGAAAAGATGTGCATTCATTTGGTTATGAAGAAAAGATGGTATAGCAATAATAAAAAGTGATTAGTGCAGTGTTTATATGAAAAAAAGTGAAGTAATGGGGAAATTTTATTATTTATTATTTATTATTTATTTATTATTAGAAGACAATGTATTGCACATCTAAGACAATGTCTTTTTATAGTGCATCAAGCGTGGAACAGGTACAGTATTTATATTTTAAATGAAACTAATACTAACAAAAATACATATAAGAAAAAAACAACATGAACATAATTATTACAATTAATCTTAAATTAAAATTAATGCTAGGAGACATAATAAGCTAAAGAAAAAGAAATGAAAAAGTAGAGGAAGAAGGAAAGATAGAGACCAGGAGAATAAAGAGAAAAGA